>PVJI01003070.1:0-131818 GCA_004026765.1 Micronycteris hirsuta
GGGATTCCTTTGTAGGTAACTGTCTCCTTTTCTCTTGCTGCTTGTAAGATTCTTTCCTTATTCTTGACCTTGGGTAATGTAATTATGATGTGCCTTGGTGTGTTCCTCTTTGGGTCCCACTTCTTTGGGGTTCTCTGAGCTTCTTGGATTTCCAGGAAGCCTATTTCCTTTGCCAGATCTGGGAAGTTTTCCTTCATTACCTGTTCAAAAATGCGTTCAATTTCTTGGTGTTCCTCCTGTCCTTCTGGCAGCCCTATGATCCGGATATTGGGTCATTTACAAATGTCTCTGAGGTTCCTGAGACCCTCCTCATTTTTCTGAATTCTTGTTTCTTCCTTCTGGTCTACCCCATTGGTTTGAGATCCAACCTCCTTTTTTTTCCTGTTGGTTCCCTGTAAATCTTCCTCCATTATCCTTATTGTATTCTTCATCTGTTCAACTATTTGCGTCCACCTATCTTCCAGTTTTGTTAGCATTTTGATTACAAGCATTTTAAATTGCGCATCTGATAGGTTGACTATGTCGTCATCTGTTAGTTGTAATTTGTTCTGATCTTTCATTTTGGCCATTTTCATTTTTTTATCTCGGTGCACTTGTCAGCTGGCAGGTGCCTGCAACCTGGGTCGCTTTTTGGATGACGTTGCCTCTGGGGGCGGGGCCTGGGAGGAAGCAATGGCGACCTCCGATCACCGCGGGCTCCCGTCACTCCTCCGCTCCCCAGTTCCCCACCGCCTTTTCTGCCAGACTGGGTTCTGCTGGCTCAGCCCTGGCCTCTCTCCAGCAGCGTCCCCGGCTTGCGGGATTCACCCGTTGTTCAGGGCCATGCCCTGTTCAGGCACTGGCGGTGTGAGTCCCTCCGTGAGAGCTGCCTCTCACTCCGTTCCTCCGCCCGGTACTGCCCCGCTTACCGGCCTGGATGTTCGTCTTCTCCTACCTCCTGGGTGTCGGACTTCCCTTCAGTTCGATTCTGTCTGTTCTGGTTGTTTAATTTGTCGCTACTGCGTTCGTTGTTTAGACACTCTGGATGTGCGGGCAGCGAGTGGGTCCACCTATGCCGCCATCTTGGCGGAAGTCCCAATTTTATGGCTTTAAGGGTACAATAAACTTTTAAAAGTCATTGAAAATATCTAGTTATGAAGAGAAGATACTGAGTGGTTTTCACACTGTGTGGCAGGTTTAACGGATGTAGAGAGGTGAACTGGCTGGGTATTAAATGTCAGATTTAGAGAATCTTAGAGATTCATAGTTTTACTAATTGGTATATACAGTTTGATACTTGGTGCTGCAAAAAAATTACTTTGTGGATTATAATATCTTTTTTTGAAAAGTTATTGCAAAGGTCCAGCCTTTACAACACTCTGAGTTTTCAGGTTTCCCCAAAGGAGAGATGGTAGAGGCCAATTCAAAATAAAAATAAAAAATAAAATAAAAAAATAAAATAATCCAACACTCTCTTTCCGAATGCTGGAGGCCAGTCAGGAGTCTTTGCCCTCTGCCACTGACTGAACTACCACAGCGAGATTTTTTTTATTTTTAAAAGGTTTCTTTTTACAATCAGTAGAGACAACTACAAATCATTAACAGCTCTAAAAGGTTGACATACAAGAGTACTTTAATTTTCACCTGGGCTTAAACAAATGGATGCTAAGATAAGGTGGTTGCTAATCTACCTTTTAGCCAGGAAACAGTATTAAACTACAAAACTCTAGGTCCTAGTTAATGGCTAAACATATATTTTCAAAGTCTTAAATCTCTCTGAGTTAAAGATGTATGCAGAGGTTGCTCTTTGTACCTTTGAGATTTCACGTAGGCAAAGACATTCTTAACCATTAGCTACATTTGTTAGAACTTAGATTTTGGCTACCTATCAGGCGACAGGAAGGTTCTATTTACATTTTTCTGAGATGTGAATCTATTGTTTTGTTTAACCTTTTACTAAAATCTATTATTTTCAGCTAAAAACTTCCTAACTTTCCTAGTAATAAACATTCCTGCTCAGTAGTAAATTTCTGGCTTTGAAAAGAACTGTTTAGATATTTCTTAGTAAATGACTTCTCTAGCAATTAGCAGTTGCTTCTGCTTTTAGTGTTCAGGTTGCTGGTTTGCTAAATGGCTTAATCCTTTTAGGTGGGGGAACAGGCCTTTGTTTTTCAGAGGTCAATGAGTATTTCCACAGGCACATCACGCAAGCCATAAGCCAGATTTGAGATGAACTGCCCCTGGTCGCTTGCCGCTGTGCAGCGGCATCCTTCCCAATCCAACCGTGCTGATAAATGGGTGGGGCTTGGTCCTCCACAAACCAGTGCTCATGGATCTGGTGTAAGCTGGCCTGCAACAAGTTATGACCAGGAATACAGTTCTATTGGCATTCATTCATTTAGTAAAATTTATTGAGCACCAGTTCTCTGCCATAACTACAGACAAATAAGCACAAACCAGAAAAGTGCAATTTCTCCCTTTTTAGTAAATCAGCAGGAAGGGCAGCAAACAAACGCAGAATGCACAGTGGAACCTGCCACACAGAAGTGTGCAGGCCGTGACAGCCGAGGAGGGCGAGACCACGGATGCTGCACCACACTGACATGTGTGGAGAAAATCGTAGCAAGTGGGGATGGTGGCATAGGGTGAGATGTTCTAGGAAGGGGAGCACCACCTAGGTGGGGAGGGTAAATAATTGATAAAATTTATTAGCTGTATATGGCTGGAGCTTCAAGGGATAGAGAGAGGTGGTGAGGGGTGGCCCATAAGTGGAGATCAGACAGAGGACTAGAGGTCAGATTAGGGGAGTGTTTTATACTTTACTTAGGTGTTTGGGCTTTATTCTGTAGCTAGTGAGAGACCACCGAAAGATTTTTTTTTTAAACCAATAAGTGATATGATCCAATTTTAATATTAGAAATATCTCACTAATGTCGCATTCCTGAAAAATACCACTGTTTGTCTACTGTATGGGTTATTGGCATTCATTAATGGCTTAAAATCACATACATTTATTATCTCACAGTTTCTGTGGGTCAAGAGTCTAGGCATGGCTTTGCTTGGTTCTCTGCCTCAGGATCTTACCTGAAAACTGTAATCAAGTTGTGGGCTAGGGCTGCACCCTCACTATAAGAGTTGAGTAAAGTAGAGGATCCCTGTGTGAGCCCATGTGGTTGTTGGCCATAGATCCTTGCAGAATGTGGGACTAAGGGCCTCATTGTCTTGCTGGATGTTGGCCAAAGGTCCCCCTTAGTTCCTTGCAATGTGCCCTCTTCCATCAGGCAGCTCCTAACAAGGCAGGTTGCTTCTTCACAGCTAGAAGGGGAGATAGTCTTCCAGCAGGATGGACCATACAGCCTTTATAGCAATCATGCACACATAATCACATATATGTCATCTCACCTTTTCCATGTTCCGTTGTTTAGAAGCAAGCCAGAGGTCACAGCCACTCAGAAGGAGAGATGACAACACAGGGCAAGCTACTAAACACATTCAGATTTGCTCCTGTTAAAAAACCCACCTTCTTGCCCAGAGTTAGCCAGACGGTTTGAGGGTGTAGTCCCCAAGACCATCCTCACTTCTTACACCAACTGCAAGTTTGGGGCGGTTCTCAAAACCACATACATCTTTGATAATTTGCTATAAGGACTCATGGAACTCACGGAATGTCATTGTAGTTATGGTTTATTAGGGAAGAATACACATAAATATCAGCCAAGTAGAGATACTTTGGGCAGAATCTGGGAGGGTTCCAAAGTGCAGAGCTTCCATTGTTCTCAGGATGTATTACCCTCCTGGCATTGATGTGTGGCAACACACCTTGCCAACCAGAAAAGTGTTACCAAACCTTGCTGTTCAGAGGGTTTTTTTTGTTTTTAAATTGGGGTTTTATTACATAGGCATGATTTATCAAGTGTCCACATGGTTGAACTCAGCATCCAGGTCGACTGATACTGCGTGACCCAACGTCCCCATCCTAAGTCACATGGTCTTTCTGTCTCTTTCTGATATGTCCAGCCCAACCCTAAGACTCTCACTATATGACTGGTTCTACCCTAAGATCTTGGTGTGATGACCCCAGTTCTGGACAAAGATATTTATTACCTCTTAGAAGCTGACAGCAAAGCCCTCTCTTTGGGGTAAACTTCTTTACTGTACAGTTACCAGAAGAAAATATGTTTGAAATTTACATTGTTTTCTACTCTACAAAGAACTATTATATCCTAGTAGAAAGCTATTTAACTTTCACTGGACAGTAATAAAAGATGAAAGTTGACTAAGGAAGGCTCAAGAACAGGCATTTAACCAAAATTGAGTGAGTTTTCTCTGTGGAGTTCTTTTTGGTGACCCTACTGCATTATCCTTCGTATCTTTGTAGGATTTGTATTCTTGAAGGTATCCCATTGTGCTGTACATTCTACCTTCCGAATTGTTTCTCAGTAGCAGGCAACCAAAAATGTGTTCGACAGAATTGAGTTTTAGAAAGAAGGTTTTGTTTTTTTTAAATTGTTGTTCAATTTACAGACCCCATTTTTCCCCCATTACTCTGCCCTACCCACCATCCTCCTTGTACCCCTTCCCCTGTCCTTGTCTTTGTCCATGGGTCCTTTATACATGTTCCTTCACCCTTCCCCTTCTTTCCTCTGTTATCTGCTGCCTCCCCTCTGGTCAGGAAAGAAAGGTTTTCCAGGAGAATTTTTATTTTTTTTGGAGGAGAAGGATGCTTAGTTCTACTGACAAAGAACAAGTAACTAATAAGTAGCCTGACTTTCAAAAAACTACAAATGAGTCTTTTCCTTATTTCTTTATCCTCTAACTTTACTGGAAGTAGTATAACTTAGGAGTCAGAACACGTAAGCATTAGTTCTGGCTTTATTTTATTTATCTGGTAGACTAGAACCCAGTTCCTGCAGTTTCTCAGCCTCAGCAGCATTAAATGTGGGACCGGACAGTTCTTTTGGTGGGGCTGATACGTGCACTGGAGGACTTCTAGCAGCATCCTGCCCTCTGCTCACTAGAGGCTGGCAGCCCACTTCCTACCCACCCCCACAGTGACAGCCAGAATTTGTCTCAATACATTGCCAAATATCCCCTGAGGGTACAGTCGTCGCCACTGAGAACCACTGAGTTGCCAGATATTTATAGATCCTTTAAATGCAATATTGTAGGATTTTGCGGAAAGTCTGTGGTTTGAATCTCCGTCTCAAATCTCATGCTCTTGCCTGAAGACCTGTCATTTCGTCAAATGAAATACAAATGAGAACTGAGACCTTCGCAAACTAAAGGGTAACATTTAAAGGGGGAGAGGACTTATGACTTAATATAAGGGAGGGTTTGTGTTAAAAAAGTATCATATTTGTGAGTTTAATTTTTCTGAATAGTATCTAAATCTCCATATAGTGAATTTGCAACGTACTTAGGTTGTAATGACAGACATGTTCGTGATTCTGTGGTATTTACTTGCTAGGAATAGTTATATTTATTTAGGCAACTGGAATATAAGAAACTTTGGATTTTTAGCTGCTGTGATTTAATTTTGTGTCCAGCTGCTGTTATACTTTATTTCTAAGATTTAGGAAAAAAATGGATTTGGAATCAGGAAACCAGGGTTTTAATTCTAGCTGTCCTTGGGGTCATATTAGTTCTCTGCAACAGTGCAAGTGTACAGACGAGACAAGGCTTCTTTCCTCGCTCTTGTTCTTGTGGCGTCGGCCACGTGTTTCACATGATGCATACACACCTGCATTCCAGTTTAGCGGTTCCAGCTTGAGGAATAATGGCAAACGTATAGTGTTTCAAGTAACATTTAAACTAAACTAAAAATTCTTAACTACTATTATTGTCAGCAAATTTATGAAATAGTATTTATTTTTATTTTCTTTCTATAAGCTAAATGTATGTTATGCTTTTATGTTTATTAATTAAGCTTGGGTTCATGGTGTGATTTGGATTTATTTGTTAGCAGTCACACAGTTCAGCCTACTAGCTAATATAACTAGTACTTTGAAGTGTAATGAAAAAATAGATGAATTTTCATCTTTTTATTTCCTGTTATAAATATCAAATCAGTGGTTGTATCAGTAGCTCTGGTAGATACCTGTAATTTTGATGTACTAGTTGAAGAGATACTTCATTCTTCACTTTCTCCTAGGGAAAGCATTGGAGTTACTTGTTTTGTTTTGTTTTTAACGAGAAATACTTGGGGAGGATTCTTTAGAGCATTTTCGAGTAACAAAAGATAGTTTTTAACTTGTCTTCTCTTTGGGCTCTATAGCTAGAGGGCCTTTGGAAGAAAGAGCCAGAGCAGAGTTGACTTCTTCTTCCTGATATACTGGAGGATTTGACCTTACACGTGCCAGGGTGCCATGTGAGGGGTTGGAGGAAACTGTGCTCTCCTCCCTGGTAGGCCTTTGAGCTGAACTATCAGATAGTGACTTGGACTTTGTCTGTTGTGCATATATGATTTAAGCACCCTCCTCTCTCTCCCTAATGAAACCTGTAGTAAAGTCTCTCTTGTTCACTCATCTTTTGTATGAGTAGAATCTTGGAAGGAATCCCAAAGAGTGCTGATTCTGTTTTGGGGTCTCTGAGAGGGCATTGAGGTGTGTGCAACACAGCTGAAATTTGGGGAGTGTATAAATCCAACAGGTTGCTGGGCTGAACATGCTGAAATGGTTCCTGCTTGTTGGATACCGGTGACTGTCATAGACTGGTTAAATCCTTTGTTAATCTACAGTTTCTCTTTATCCTGTAGCAGCTCTGTGAGAGCATCCTTCCTTATGGAAATGGGGAGAGGGGAGCTTCCAGAAGTTAATGAACTTCCTGAAAGTTACCTAGCTTAACCAGAAGTATGAAGTCAGGCTTCTGCCCAGGCACATCTGATTTCAAATTCCTTGTTCTGAATTACTAAATTGCGCAGCTTTATTCTTAGATAAGGCTGTTCTTTGAGGATTAAAATGCATTTTATCAGTTTAGGAGGAGATAAAAATAGAAGCTCCAAAATTCTGAAAATTATAGGGTTTTGTTTTTATTTTTAACTGTGAAAGGGTGAAATAAGTGATATACCACATTTCTATGTTAATCTTGCTCTGGGAGTGTGTTTTCTCCAGCCTTGCCAGTCAGTTCTGACTTACGCATCTCCTTTGAAGCTTTCAAAGTAAAATTAGGATATCTGTAATCACATAACTTTTCATAGTTTCTGCCACTTGAACATTTTATTTCTTTCCTCTGTGTGTTAGAGTGAGTTGTTTTATCTTCTTCCTTAAATTTTTTAATAACAGCTTTATTGAGATATTTCACATCTCATACAAGTCACCCTTTTAATATGTACAGACTTGTACGTTAATATTTTCAGACTTGTACAACCATCATCACAATACATTTTAGAATATTTTTATCACCCCCCCTTCCCCAAAAGGAACCTTCTGCTAGTGGTGGCAAGAACAGCACCAGGTATTGGATGGGTGGGTCCAGACCAGACCTTGGTTCATCAATCCGGGCACTTGATTTTTGACTAGGAAAGAATTCAGAGCTAAGACTCACACTATAAGAAAAAATTATTTAGAAAGTCACAGAGGTAGAAGTGGGTGGTGGAAGACACGGGCTCAGGAAATCAGTTACAGAGGTAAAAGAAGGGCTTTTGGAGCTTAGGAGAGAGGAAGGTTAAGCACTTGGCGGGAAGCAAAGAGGGAGGGGAAAGGCTCATTCCTGCTCCTGGAAGGAAGACCCCCACTGGGTTCTCATCCTAAGGGCTTTTAAGGGTGGAAATTTTAGAAGATGTCCCAGGGAAGGATTTCAATAGAATATTCATCAATTTCCAGGTATGTCCTTTCAGGGTCATGGTCTCCACTGATTGGTCAGTGCAGCAGGGGAAGGGGGATGAGGGAGGTCATTAGTCAGTGCAGCTGGTCTGCAGGCAGCCATTGCCAAATTTGTCTGGTTTTGTTGCTTTTCTGGGGCTGGAGCTGAAACACAACTGAGGCCTAGATATTATCTTTAGGCAGGAAAGTTCAGGTGATCTAAACCACATGACTAAGCCATATGAAAGGTCAGGGCAGTCCAAACCAACAACCTGTGTTTGATATGCTAGGGGAGGAAAGGTTACCCTGGGAACAAGGTCCTGTTTTCCCAGTTTTGCCTGTTGCTAGGCACCCAGTGCTTTCTGCCCTGGTGACCTTCTGTACCTGGCCCATCATCCTTGTTCTGCTGCCTAATTGCCTACCACACTTCTCCTCTATTTCCCTTCCCTCTAGCCCTAGGCAGCCAATAATCAATCTGTTTCTATAGATTTGCCTGTTCTGGACATTTCATGTAAAAGGAATGATAAATATGTAGTCTTCTCTGATTGACTTTTCACTAGCATAATATTTTCCTAGTTCATCCATGTTGCAGTATGTGTCATTACTTCATTGCTTCTTTTGGCTGAATAGTACTTTCCTTGTGTGGATATACCACAGGTTGCTTACCAGTTTATCAGCTGATAGACATTGGGGTGCTTTAAGGCCATTAATGGGTAATGCTGCTATGAAAACGTTTTTCTGTGAACATATGTGAGTATTTCTCTTGGGCATACTTCTGGGAATGGAACTGTTACGTCACAGGTAACTCTAACTTTTTGAAGAACTGCCTGACTGCTTTCTAAAACAGCTGCACCATTTGATATCCCAGCCAGTGGAGCATGAGGGTTCGACTTTTTCCACCTCCTTGCTAAGACTTGCTGTTTATTACTAGTTCATTTTTAATTTATTTTTTCCCACTACGCTTTATCCCCCCATCCCCTCTTCCACTTCCGCCCACCTGACAGTCACCACACTATTGTCTGTGTCTGTGAGTTCTCTTCCTTTTTTGCTCCAATGCTTCACTCCCAGTCCCTCTCCCCAAGAGCTGCCAGCCTGCTGCTGCTGCTCGTGGGAGAGGTCCGCTCAACGTGGCTTCGATTTCCGTTGCTGGGACAGCTTCCTAGTAACTTATAAAGTGTTCTAGGTGAGAGGTACGAATATTTCTTCTCTCCTAACACACCCACATGGTTTCTATTAGCTCATAATAAAAATTTAAATGTATAGCCCTATTTTAAAATTTTCAGTAAAGGGTAGATGGTCCTTAAAAGTTTTTTTACCTCAGTTGAAAGTGGGCTTTACCCACATCACTAGCATTTTGCTCTCACCTTTTACCCTCACCCTGTATATTATGGTGTCACATTCTCACGTAGGTACTCCATTTCTGGACCTCAATTGCTAAACCCTACACCCCAAATGACTTGATGAATGTTAATTAAATGAAAGAACAGAATGTTATCTCTTGTTCAGTTTGGATTGTTTACTTGTCCCTGGGGACAAGTGGCTACTGTTTCTGTTAAATGCTAATAACTTAAAGATATAAAGGGCATTAGAGGCTTCATTTTAAACTGTCTCATCTTCAGAAAAAATAAAGACTTGCCACTTGAAAACTGCTTCTAAAACATAGCTTTTTGTTTCTGGCCAAGACAGAGGCATAGGTAGATACACTTTGCATCATCACACAACCAAAAGAAGGACAATAACAAATTTAAAAACAAAAGTCAACCAGAACTGCCAGAAAATTGAACTGTATGGAAGTCCGACAACCAAAGAGTTAAAGAAGAAACATTCATTCAGACTGGTAGGAGGGGCGGAGATGGGCAGCGGAGACGGAGAGGCCACCCAGTGAGGAAGAAGCTGGAGGAGTGGGTGGGCGAGGCAGCGGATGGTGGACCTGGTGGTCCACAATTGCATGCAGATAGACCAGGAGGAACAACTGGGGAGCAAGACAGACCACGTAACTCAGGGTTCCTGAGTGGGGAAGTAAAGTCTCAAAACTTCTGACTGAAAAAACCTGTGGGGATTGCAAGGGTGGGAGAAACTCCCAGCCTCACAGGAGGGTTCGCTTGAGAGACCCACAGGGTCCTAGAATGCACACAAACCCACCCACCCGGGAATCAGCACCAGAAGGGCCTAATTTGCTTGTGGGTAGCAGGGGAAGTAATTGAAAGCCTGCTGAGAGCTAAGCAAGCCTCATTGTTCCCTCTCTGACCCTGCTCCCACATATAGCGCCATAGTGCAGCGAGGTGGGATGCCCTGTCCTGGCGAATACCTAAGACTCCTCCCCTTACAACATAACAAGAGCACCAAGACAAAAAAATATGGCCAAGATAAAAGAACAGATCAAAGCTTCAAAAATAGAGCTAAGCAATGGAGAGATCGTCAATGATTCAGATGCAGAGTTCAAAACGCTTGTAATCAGGATGCCTATAGAATGGTTGAGTATGGTCGCAAAAATAGAGGAAAAAGTGAAGGCTAAGCAAAGTGAAATAAAGAAAAATGTACAAGGAACCAACAGTGAAGGGAAGGAAACCAAGACTCAAATCAATGGTTTGGAGCAGGTGGAAGAAATAAACATTCAACCAGAACAGAATGAGGAAAGAAGAATTCAAAAAAATGAGGAGAGGCTTAGGAACCTCTGGGACAACTTTTAAACACTTCAACATCCGAATCATAGGGGTACCAGGAAAAGGGGAAGAGCAAGAAATGGAAAACTTAGTTGAAAAAATAATGAAGGAGAACTTCCCCAATCTCGCAAAGGAAAGAGACTTCCAGGAAGTCCAGGAGGCTCAGAGAGTCTCAAAGAAGTTGGACCCAAGGAAGCACACACCAAGGCACATCATAATTACATTACCCAAGATTAAAGATAAGGAGAGAATCTAAAAAGCAGCAAGAGAAAAGGAGACGGTTATCTACAAAGGAGTTCCTATAAGACTATCAGCTTATTTCTCTAGCGAAACATTGTAGGCAAGAAGGGACTGGAGAGAAGTATTCAAAGTCATGAAAGGCAAGGACCTACAACCTAGATGACTCTATCCAGCAAAGCTATCATTTAGAATGGAAGGGCAGATAAAGTGCTTCCCAGAGAAGGTCAAGTTAAAGGAGTTCATCATCACCAAGCCTTAGAAATGTTAAAGGGACTTATGTAAGAAAAAGAAGATCAAAACTATGAACAGTGAAATGAAAACAAAATTACAACTATCAACAACCGAACCTAAAAAAAATACTAAAGCAAAAATGAACTAAGCAAACAACTAGAATAGGAGGAACAGATTCATAGAAATAGAGATCACATGGAGGGTTATCACTGGGGAGGGGCAGGGGGAAGCATGGGGGAAAAGGTACAGTGAATAGAAGCATAAATTGGTAGGTACAAAATAGACGGGGAAGTTAAGAATAGTATAGGAAATGGAGCAGTCAACAAATTTATATGTATTGATCCATGAACATGAACTAAGGGGTGAATGCTGGAGGAAGGGATTGCAGGGTGGAGGGGAATAAAGGGGAAAAAAAGTGGAATAATAGCATAACCAATATATTAAAAAAAAAAGACATAGTTTTACCTGTCTGGTCTTTGCACATTGTCCAAATTATTATTCTTTGTTCTTTGGGTTCTCTGTGTAGGCAGTCCCAGATTTGTGTTTATTCCTTATCTGAGGAGTTCTATAAAGTGTTTTAGACTGATAAATCAAGAAAGTTTTGTCATAGCAGTTAGATCATCTTTATTATAAGGTATACTTAAAATACTTCAAAGTGACAGATTAATATGTGACTTTTAAGATTTTAAAAAGGATGTCAAAGCTTGTGTTGTTCATATTTTAAAGGAACTTTGTTCAGTTTTAACACTGTAAATAAACATTGGCAGATGTGCATGTATGTTTCTAATTCATTGTGCTAGAAAAATGGAAGCGTTTAATAATATTGATATACTTTCTTGTCCTAACATTAACTTAAGCTTGTGAACAAAGCAGTTATTTATTAGAAAATTTTTATGTAACTAAAACAAAGATACCTTTCTCTAGTGAATTTTTTCTATAGAAAACATTCATCCCAGTTAAAATGGAACACAGTAAAAGCTGTTTTGGACAATTGCTAAAATTTGCTAAATACAGGGTGTGATGAAATAAATTCTCATCCTATGTAATGATTCTCATCCTATGTAATGATTCTCATCCTATGTAATGATCTCATCAAATTTAAATTCCAGTATTTGATCTTATATTAACACATAATTCTTCATAAATTGTTGTAAGCTATAAGTTTTGTGCAGTCATAAATGTATATCTATAAAGTTTCCTGCCATTCTTGACTTCCATAGTAGTGAGGGTCAATGTTTTCTTCTGTTCCTTCTTGTTCCAAACCTTCATGATGATCATCCTGATCTTCACTATCAGAGTCATCTTGAAATCTCCCCAAAACTTGGGTCTTCAGTTGTATTGTTTCACCATTAATGTTTCTTTGTTCACCATAATAAATACTATGTATATGAGGGAAGCAGAGGAAAATGTATGAGTTTATGGGCTCTCTTAGCTTATTTTGGTCTACACGAATGTATGTTAAATGGTGGTAATATAGTGGGTCAACAGATGGACACATCACTGTAACATTGATATCTGAAAAATACAAATTAAAAATTAATCCTGCTATATTACATTCATAATTCTGTAGTAGATTTTATTAAAATTTTATATAGCTGTAGTTTTATTAATTAGAATACTTATAAGTAGAATTAAGTTTAAATGTTTTTATAACAATCAAATAATAAAATGAAAATAAAACTATAAATGAATTTTATATTATCAAAATAAATTATGGCTTCATTGAAAATTTAGTAACATAATAATTTAATTAATACATTATTAAAGTAATAAATTTTAGTAGAAACAGCCTCAAGAAGAAAAAACAAAAATCACCTATAGTCCTACTACTCAGAATACTCGTATTTCTTCATATATTCTACAGTACTATTCCTCAGTTTTCAAAGTGATAAAATTTAATAGATAAAACTACCAATTTTATACCTTTCTCTGGGGCCAATTTCTGCATTTTCCTAGCCACACTTCTCTAGACACTCATATTTCTTCATACACTCTATAGTACTACTTCTCAGTGTTCAAAGTGATAAACTTTGATAGGAAAAGCTGTAACCTCACAGCACTCCTCTCTTGGGGCCAACTTTAAAGCAACACATTTTCAGCAATGTATAAAGCATAGATTTGTAAATGTTTTGTCTTTAAAAAATAATGGAATTTTACATACTTTCAATTTCATTATATTCTAGGTATAGGTGCTCTAAATTTCTTGGAATATAGAACGCTTGCTCCAGTTTATTGTGTCCGACATGGAGCTCCACAAGGTTGGAAAGATTAAAAATATTGTATGGGATGTCTTGTAGTTTGTTGTGTGACATTCTTAGAGTATGAAGTTTTGGAAGTTCATTGAAGTAATCTTCTGGGATAGAAGAAATGGAGTTATTTTCTAAAGACAAATACATAAGTGAAGAAGGCAAGCCGGGAGGCATCGATTCTAACCTGTTGTTACACAGGTCGAACTGCAGTAAGTTTTCCATTTTGACAAGGTTTTTTTCTTGTAACATAGAATCATCAAGATGATTATGACAGAGATCGAGCAGAGTCAAGTTTACTAGCCCATCCACGGCATTTGTCTGCAATCTGGAGATCTCATTGTAACCAAGAAGAAGTCTTTCCAAAGACTTAGGAAGAGGAAATGGAAATTCTTCTAAGTTGTTATGCTGTAGGTGAAGTTGTAGTAGATTTGACAACTTAGCAAACACGCCATGATCAATCTTTTGAGATTTAATTTTGTTGTGACTGAGATCGATTTCTTTAAGATGAGTTGCATTGATGAATGAATCTGTCGTCACAGCTTCAATTTCATTGAGCTGAAGGTAAACTTGCTGAATGTGTGCCGGAATGTTTGGGATCCTCTGAAGTTTGCGATTGTCACAGTACATTGATGATGGGAAGTTAGGTGGACAGAAGCACTCCCTGGCACAGCCTAAAGTGTGCTGATGAAAAGGCACTCCATAGTCCACATTTTGATGAAAATGGAATTCCGGTTCGTAAACGTCATCTGGCTCTTGGTCATAATCTTCATCCCATTGATAACTTTCATATTGGCAATAGACTTTGAGTCCAAGCAAGAAGAAAAGTATATATACTGGACTTAAAAAGCCCATAGTCTTTTTCTGTCCTATTACAAGGAGGAAAGGAAATATATTGTGGGAAAAGTAAGTGAAATTGATAAAAATTTTTACATAAACTGACAATTACACAAAACGCATATTAGTTATATCTATATTGAAATATAAAAAGAATGTCCAGAAAGAATGGGCAATACTGAAGCCAAAATTAATGTTTAAATAGCAGTAAGGAGGTTTTTTTCCTTTTTAAAGTCACATATTATATTGAACCAGACTAAGTAACCCTCTTTTAAGAGAATTTCAGTTTGTCTTGCTCATTTCCTAGACTAGATTTGCAATGATAGCAGGACGTCTCAGCTCCAAAGTTGGTATTTCCTTTACACTAAATGCTGGGTGTTCTCATTGACTATTTGGTCCTTCGGTAATGGTCCCTACCAATGACAGAGGAGAGACCCTATGTTTTAGTTAGAGACCTTTTATCTAAGAGTTTCTTTCTTAATATTAACCAAAAGTTTCCCATTCAACTTCTGTTTACTGGTAATGCTCTTTTCTGCCCTTTGGGAGAACATGAAACACTTCCTTTTATGTGAGAGCTTGAGATATTAAAAATAGCTATCATGTTTCCTCTTTGTGTTCTCTGTCCAAGTCTAACCATGACTTCAGATTTTCCCCATGAAACTCTTTCCAAAATCCAGTGATTTCATCTCTGAGTCTACTCGAACAACTAATTCAAATTGCAAAATACATACAATATTTACTTTTCTGCCACTTTGTTTTAGTTTCTAGTAGGTTATGCTATACATTTTGCTTATTACCTTCCTAACTTCCTTCTTTCTACTTATATTTTTGAATTTAAGCTTTATATACAGATATTAAGAACACTCTGTGTTGTATCCCAGGAGTTTAGGTCCAGTAGAGAATCAGAGAGACGTGTAATGCATTGAGTAGAAGGGTATGTGTGGGTTGGGCTTGTAATGGAGGGAGTGCTCAGCTTGAGAAAGGCAGACAATTAGCACTCGTGCGGAAACTTGAAGTTGTAGTGAATGGTGGATTGTATACTGGGCGAGGAGCCTGAAAACCTTCATTTAAGTTCTGTCACTTAAGATGATAAAGTCACTTAACATATCTGCCTCTTGCCTCACAAATAAAATTAAGAATTATGAATGCTTGCCTGTTTATCTCATCTGGTAGTTGTTAGGGTCATATGAAGTATGCACATTAAGTGTGCTTTGCAAGTTTAAAACAGTCCAGATGGAATAATTATGTTGTAAAATAAAAAGAATCATACCTCTTTTTTTCGGAAGCCATTTGTCTCTGTCCTTCTCATCCAGGGTTTCATGAGAAAATGAATGCCTTAACACATTGTATGCAATAAAATGAGTTATATCCTATTTATCTAGAATAGTACTAGCTATTTTTTTCATTGGGATAGAACCTCATTTTAGAAAAGTGGTTGTAGACCCTAACATTCCAGATTTTGTTTTTTTCCTTATCAGAAATTAAAACTCGAAAGAATGTAAATTGTGCGTATTTGGGAATTAAAGTAATTATTCAAGTAGAGTCAGCGGCCCTTGATCCTTTTTTCTTTCACTTATATTTTCTCTAGTTTTCCTTACCATTTCATGGTTCTTTTCATTATCAGTACCGTAGCCCCTTCACACTCCAACCACTATCTACTATCTTTATAACTTACTCCATGTAGTAACTCTAACTGCAATCATTCTTCAACTTCAGCGTGACCTAAAATATATTGTTCCTGCTATTTTTTTCTTGCCTTTTATCCATACATCCCAGTACATAATTTCTTCTTACCAGCCCAGGCCCTGTAGTGCATCGCTGCCGTCACTCCTTTTTAAATGCCGTAAACTCTTTGGCCCTTTATATCCTCATACTTCTCTGGTTACTTCATTTCTCCATCTACTTTCACCCTGACTCAAGTAGTTGAATATGACAAGAAAAAACCAGGACCATGCCAGCTGGTTTAACAGTAAATTCATGACCATTCAAATGCTGCCCAGCAGCATCTACTTAGACATTTCCCTTCCCTTTCTCCTAGACAAGCCTCTAAAACCTCAATTCCCTGTTGATTTTGGATGATAACCTTGTGTCTTATTTTTACCAAGAAAATAGAATCAATCATTTACTCTAATATATTTTTTCATTATATATTGTTCTTATCCCTATCTACAGAAAATGCCAAAATAGCAATGAGTGGATCTTTTTAACCAATCTGTGATTATATATTGTTAGAGGGAGGGAGAAAGAAGGAGAAGAACATCTATGTGAGAGAGAAACATGGATTGGTTGCTCCTCGTATGCGCCCCAATTGAGGGCCGAACCCCCAACCCAGGCACATGCCCTGACTGGGAATTCAATCAGTGGCCTTTGGGATTGGAGGATGACATCCAGCCAACTGAGCCACATGGGTCAGGGCAAACAGCCTGTGATTTTGAAACTCATAACGTTTCCTATTGCAAATCTAAATAGACTTCATCCATTGTTCCTTCTTATCTGTGGATTCATGGAGGATGTGCAGTTTGAACAAACCTTGAAAGAATATTAGGGTGCTCTTAGAGGGAAATGGGAAAGATTTCCAGATATAAGAGATGAGCAAAAATATATAAGCAACACAGACTGGGGTGTTAGGGAACTGGTGGTTAACTATTGAAGGAACAAAATAAAACTGTTAGAACCAATCTAGACCAAAATCTGGAGGGCCTGAGTTTGGACCTAAAGATTTTACACTCTAGGACTAAGCATGAAATAGGAGAGAGACCTGGGAGAAGAAAAAGTGAAGGCGTGTGGCCTAATTCCAAAGGGTCGTGTTTACTGCTGGCCGATCTAGAAGAGGAGGGTGGTGCCGGAAGCTCCCCGGTAGGTCTGATTGGAGGTGCTCTTCCATCTGCTGTAGTTAGTGACTTATACTAGATGTCGTGTGTGAATTAGGTTAGGGAAGGACCTTACAACTGCTAGTAGTTATTTAATTTGGTTGAGTTATTCCAATTAAAGAATGTCTTGAATTATTTCTAGGGGTGAGACCCAGTACTTAGTGGGGAACACAGAAATGAAGATTTGAAGGCATGGTCCTTTCTGCGAAGATCGTATAGTTTGGTGTATGAGAGGGACACAACACAGCAAACTGTATTCTCAGGCAGAGGGAAATGTGGTTTACAGCAGAGACACCAGTGCTTTGGGAGTTGATAGCTTAACCCTTCTTGGGGGAGACAAGGAAGTTTTTATAGGCATTATTTGGCCCAGGCTTTGGGATGTTAGCAGGAATGGGTATAGAAAATCCTAAACATTTTATTCAGTACATGATAATAACTTATGTATTTAGTTTGTACTGATTTATTATATACTCATTATAGTTTAGCATACTAACTTTTTAAGTGTCATACTTCATGTCAGTCTCACTGCACCATGGAGCTGGGGTTCTGTAAGGTTGCTGTGTCCCAGAAAGGTGAAAGTAGAAGCAGAGGCAGACATATGCATTTGGGCGGGGTCAGGGCATATAGAGGGTCTCAGAAGTTTACTGTTATACACTTGAACTTTGAAAAGAGTGTTGTTTATCAGAACTCTGAATTTTATTCTTGTGTTAAGGACATTAGCAATCATCAATTAGTAACCTTACATTTGAAGATTAAAGTCACAACTCTGTTCAGTAATTATGATAAACTATTGGGAACAAAAAGGAGACCTAAATGATACTTTTGATCCTGAAACTAATTGCATACCTTTAACCTGGAATCAAGACCTCATGATGATGGGGCCTCTCTGGAAATAAAGGGATTCTCTTGTCTGTTTTGGTCTCTTTGGCCATCTAAGAAAAAAGGTTTCTCTTCTAAGTCTGAGCTCATCATTCTCCTTATCCCTTGAGGACCGCGGCCCTGCATCTCAGCCTTGTCCTACTCCCTTTTGCCTGTCATTGTAGCTTTCTGATCTGAAATCCACCTCATCTCCGTCCATATGTACGTTATTTTATATTCCTCTTACTCTTCAACTTCACCCATGATAATTTTCCATTACAATCATCTCTTACTGCTTTTCATCCAAATTTTCATTCGTCTGATCTCTTCCCAGTCATTTGCTAAGCACATTTTGATTACTTCTGACATTTTATGTTCTACAACATAAAAGTTTATGCCTTGTTTCCTATAGGTAACTCATAGCAAAACATTATAACTCACTGTCAGTCATCTCATTTCCTGACCTCTAATTTTTGACAGAACCTAGTACAATTCACATTGAATGAGTGATCAAAATTTTGTTGAATGATCGGTTTAATAAATTATAGATTCCCTCTCATTAATGATACTTATCACTACTAATGTTTGCGTATTTCTAGGCATGTGTGTATATCATCACAGTGATTTCTTTAAATGAATGTAGTCACAACGAATGTGGCTTCTTCTCTTGTCTATTAAGTATGTCTCTATCACAATGTGTTCTATTAATTTTCCTATTACATTGAGCAATTGAAAAAGAACAAATATGAAAAAGAAAGTAAAATACAAGTTACCAGTTTTAAAAATTATTTGTTGATATGAATTTTTCATCTTACAGCTATGTGAGTTTCTATGCCATAACATTTCTCTGCCTTAGAAGAAAGCACTGGTGCTTTCATCGGGAAGGTTCTAATTAAAGTGATTAATTAAAATGAGACAGCATTTTGTTCTTGAAAGTTTAAAGTAATTGGAAGGCCTCGTAGCATTTTATTATTTTAAAACAGACTTAATTGTTTTCTAAGTATGCCACAGAAACTAGAATATGAGAAACTAAGAATTAGTATATGGTTCAGAATTTTTTTAAAGCAGTTTTAAATTTAACTCTGTAAAATTAGTATGCTGTCACTACTACACCCAAGGCCTAAGGAAGTAATATTCTTTTGCTATTAAACATATGAAAGTCTCAAAATTATTTTTAGCCATAATACATTTAAATCTTAACCAAAACCCGAGCAACTAGATCCTTCAGTACCAGATAGAACCCTCATGTCTTTCCTTTGTGAAAGAGGCAAATAAAAACAAAAACGTTCTAAATACCAGGGATTTGGTCAATGGAGAAATTTCTAGTGAAATTTGTATAAATACCCATCTTCCCTGCTGCCCAAGTCTCTCACACTGCTCCGATGTATTGTTCAAAGGCATTTGTCAGGTTTTTGTCATTTAAAGTTGAGAGACAGAGACAGAAAAATACTCCATTAGCCTAAGAGTCTTTCATTCAAAACAAAAAATATATAAAAACAAAGATTACTTATTGGATACATCTTAAGTTAGAAAATTAAATTCACTTTAATACTTTTCCCCCAAATAATTTGGCTAATAAAAGTTTTAATGTAGCTTTTACCAGATACTGCTTCCAAAAATTGTGCTTCTATGATGGCTGAAATCTATTTTTATGTTAAACAAATCAAATATACTTTTTTATTTTTAAGAGTAGGAATACTTAAAAAATTGAAAATTATTTTGTCACCATACCTGTTGAGTTTGCTTTAGTTTTCAGGGGTTGATGAATTTGCAAATCCTGTAAATGAATCAGAAATTCCTAAATTCTTTAACTCAGTCTTTTAAAAGTCCTCAGTAACTGTATGTTTAAATAGGACTGTCTCTTGAATCACTGTAGCAATTTAAGCAAATATAATCTGCCTGGAAAATGCTTGGGTTGAATTAAATTTATGTTTTTCTTTTCATTATCCAACGCTTTGTGGATTTGAATTGAGATGTTTGTGTTCTTGGTAAGATTTCTGTGGCTTACTTCTTTCTTTTCCCCTTAAATTTGCTTTGAGGTGTGGTAAGAATTTCCTCTAATATGAAAGGCAAACTGAACTAAATGAAACAGCATGTACTGATTACTGTTTTTATTTTCATTTTCGTGCCAAAAGAATTCTTCAAATTAAGGTCCACTGTAACATGGAGCTCAGTGTCTCAGCAGTTTAAGGTGGAACTCAGAGTAATCTTGAGACCTTGCTCCTCGGATACCCTATGTTCATACCAGTGCTTCCTTTCATGAAGACAAGGAACTAGGATTAGAAACATAGCATTTCACATCTAGTTAATTTTTTAAATGAAATAGATTGTCATTTGTCACAGAGATTAAATATATAACTTTTCCATGCAAAGAATTACATCCTCTTTTCATCAGCTATCACCTTCCTCCCAAATATACTCATTAGAATGGCTTATAATAACATTTGAAATAAAAAAAATTACGTCTTGGTTATAGAATTCTGTGATTTGCCTTTACAAGGTATATCTCTGATTTGCCTGTTTTTAGTAATACAAAAAATAATTTCATAGTATTGAATAAGATGGAATTAGGAACTTCTGACCAATTACTATTATAGAAAATGTTCTCATTTCTCTGAACTGTCTCTCCTGAAGAGTAGCAATTGACTGCCTAAATGCTATGTTTTTATACTAATGTTTTCATATTTTAAACAGAGAGTTAACTTGTATCTCTTGGCAGTAAACTTTGAGTTCATTCTTTGGGAGATTCTTTCAAGCTTGTGTAAATTAATAAGGTAAAGTGAATCCTGGAATTTGTTTTGCTTTTCTTTCCCCTTCAAAATTATGTTTTCCATTAGGTTTGAAAAAAAAAAATCCCAATATTTATTTTGTTATGCGTCAGATTTTTAAAAAGCTTACAGTATTTCAAGTGGTGCTTTGGCAATATTGAAAAAAATCTCATCTATTATTTTATACCCTGGTATGCAAAACGTGGCAGACTATATTTGGGCCAAGATTTCATCTTGTTACTGATCTTTTCCATGTGTTTTCTATTAGTCTTTGTTCTTAAACCTTAAGCTTCCACACTGAGGAACAGAGAGCAAATCTGTGTACTTTATCCAAAAATTATTTTATATGCCCTCATAGTTATTTATCAAGATGGCTTAAATTGAAGTGTTTGGGAAATTTAAGTGGGGTTGACGATGTCCAGGAGGTTTAGGTTTAGCAGCGGGGTGGTGTGGGGGTGGAGATTGGTGGGCAGGGTGGTTAGGTCAGGCCTCAGAGGAAAAGTAGAAGCTGCGATTGTGACAGTTCACTGTTTTAGTTGGGTGGTTATAATTGAAGCAATTGAAGAGAGAAGTCAGTTGAATTGATAAAAAGTCTAAATTATATTCTACAATTATAATTTGATTGAAGTAAATACAGTATCTGAAGCCTAAATAACATATTGCTGGATAGCAAAAGTCTGACTGAGACCTGCTTAATTATGGTAATAAAAATAAATATTTTTCACTTATTTAACAATTTAGTTTATATTTACTGAGCACCAACTTTGTTCAAGGCAGTTTTAGGGGCTAAGGACCCAGCAGTAAAAGTCAATGTTGTCATGGAGGAGGAAAACAGAAAATAAACATAGTAAGTGGTGTGAAGTGTAATAGAGAAGAATAAAGCAAGGCAGATGGATAGAAACAAATGAGCACAGGCATTGAGGTCAACACGCCTGACACTGCTGTGGTGTGCTGGGACGCAATGGCTACATAACGGGCCCGCGGGAGACCCAGGCATCCTGCTGCTGCTGGAACGTCACAGGTAAGCAACGCGAGCCGGTGGGAACAATCCACGTGGTGATGGATCAGAGCTGGAGACGTCAGTACGAATTCACGTTCAGCTTCATATACATACAGTTGGCTACATCTAGAAATGTTTATAGATATGTACATGGATACATGGGCCAGATGTATATGGATACATGGGCCAGAGTACACACATCTGTCTCCTGGCTCTGCCGACTGAGAGGGCCTAGAAGCAGTGACATGCTGTCAGCAGCAAACACCCAGCACCAACCAAGATCTTGGTTTCTAATACTGTTCTCCAATAAAAGAGACCAGGGTCTTTGGAGAAATGTCTGATTCCAGGCCTGGGGCAGGGAATACATAGGATGAGCCTGGAGCATTTTGCAGTGCTGGAAAGTAAGGAGGTACTAAAAAGGAAAGAGATATGGGAAATCTGTGTAACTTCTGCTCAGTATTGCTGTCAATCTAAAACTAATCTAAAAAAATGAAGTCTTAGTAAGTTTTAAAAAGGGAAGTTACTATTTTAAATAGTTTGTCAAAGACCTGCATATAGTGAGGGAGCAAGTCAAGTTGATTTAAGAGGGACAAAAGATGCCATGTCTGGGACCAAGTGGCCTAGGTGGAGGTGTGGGGTTATCCTCACAGAGGCTCCTGGGGCCAGCAAGAACAGCTATGCCTCTGACATGCTTGGAAGTCTCAGCTTCACAACATTCTAAATCAAGTCATGTTTAGGAGTCAAATAGGACACTTAGTCAGCGCTTCTATCAGAAAGACGGTGTAGGCAGCCCGACAGAAGGAGTCCAAACCCTGGATTATTGTGCCCAGCAGATGTGGCCCACTTTTGTGCATATGTCTCCGCAAGGCTATGAGGAGCTTATGCTCCTAAATACATGACTAGCTCCCATTTCCTGCGCCACGTACTCTTCCCATAAAATGGTACCCCCATTCCAACCTAACCCACTCTTTATGTAAACCAGAATCTTGGGAGTCCTCTAAATCAGTGCATCCCAAAATGTGGTGGGAGATGCGTCAGTATATGGACTGCTAGGGCTGCTGGTTTAAAAATTCAGGCTCTAGCATCTTTATACCCTAGACCTGCAAAATTAGAACCTCTGAGTGTGGGCCCAGGAACTTACTATATATATATATATATATATATATATTTAAGATTTTATTTATTTATTTTTAGACAGAAGGGAAGGAAGGGAGAAGACAGGGACAGAAACATCAATGTGTGGTTGCCTCTCACGTGGCCCCCACTGAGGACCTGGCCTGCAACCCAGGCATGTGCCCTGACTGGGAATCGAACCGGCGACCCTTTGGTTCGCAGCCCGTGCTCAATCCACTGAGCTACGCCAGCCAGGGCCCAGGAACTTACATTTTTAACAAGTGTTCCAGGTGTTCAAGTGAAATTTGAAAACCGCTGATCTAAATTACCTTCTGTTCCCACCCGGCTGGTGTAGCTCAGTAGATTGAGCGTGGGCTGGGAACCAGAGGGTCCTGGTTTGATTCCCAGTCGGGGCACATGCCTGGGTTGCAGGCCAGGTCCCCAATGAGGGCCATGTGAGAGGCAACCATACATTGTTCTTTCTCCCTCCCTTCTCCTCTCTCTGAAAATAAATAAATAAAAAATCTTAAAAAAAAAAAAATAAATTACCTTCTGTTCCTCACTTTCAAATTGTATCTGAAACGGTTATTTCTGAGTCCTATGTGTTCTAGCACCTAAATAACTTTTTAGTGTGTTTGTGCCTCTTGGTATCCACTGCCGTAGTCTTTCCTGAGACCAGTCACCCAGATGTTTTCAGTAGTATCTTGACTGGTCTCCCAGGGCTCATACATCTCCTTTTCCAACCCATTTTCACCGTGTTCTACATAAAAATAAATCTGAATTTTACAAAGCTTCTGCTTAAAAATCTTCCAGTGGTGCGTGATACTTTGTAATAAATTCTAAATCAGCCTTCACATTGGGGGAAACTAACAGCCTACCACTTGCCCATTCTTAGACAGCTGACTTGTGTTTATGGGTTGTATCCACACTAACCGTCAAGCTGCCCTGCTCCTTGCTCACTAATGCCTTGGCATGTGCCTTTGCCTCTGCTTGGAATGCTGTGCCATTACTTGTCTGTTTTCTCCTTTCCACCTAGACTCCCTCTTATTGACTGCCATGTCCCCAAATTGTCTGTCTGTGTGTGCTCAGTAAATATTATTTGATGAATGAATATTCAGTACCTTCTGATATTCTCCCTCTTCTCTATATTTGAATATCTTTCTAACTTCTTGCTTGTTGGAGGAAAGGTAGTCCTGAAAACCTGCCCCGTACCGTCCCAGAGATAAGTCCTCCCGCATGTTCTCTTGCAGTCGGCTCCTTGACCTCATCTGGTCAGCGAATCAGTGGACTTCACATGTCGTGCATAGAACACTTTTGTTAACATAAAAACACAAATACAAAAATGCTGAGAAAAGAAGATACTTGGTAACTGGTTGACTCGAATCCGCAGAAAAAAGGAAACAAAAAAAATGAGGTAGTTCTTATCCCTAACGCAGCTTCTGGGTCACCTTTGGAGGTTCTGAAACTTCAAGTCTGGGTGGAACACACCAATTTTATGTTTAAATGACTCAAAGGTTGAAATTATAAATGTTATTTTCTCTATTTCTAGTCATAGTACTTCTGATAACAGATGTCTGCGTTTTTTCCCACCCCAATTACCAGACACCAGCTACATGTCCTACAGTTCAATTCAATTCTGACACTGTCTGCTTAGAGTTAGTGTCTTATCCAGTGCATCAGAGGCTCAGTCCCACACCATCTTTAAGCACCAGTTGTAAGTAGTAGGTCTTCAGGTCACTGGCAACTTCTGTCCAACTTGGCTACAAATTGGGGGTTCCCATAACTCACTCCTCAGATTAGGCGATTTGCCATAATAGAACTCAGAGAAACACTTGATATGTTTACCAATTATTACCTAATAAAGCATATGATAAAGGATACAAATGTACTGCTAGATGCGGAGCTACATATGTTGAGGTCTGGAAAGATTATGCGTGTCGGAGCTTCTGTACCAGTGGAGTTGAAGTGAATCACCCTCCTCCTGGATCATGGATGTATTCAGTAACTTGGAGGCTCTCCGAACCCTGTACATTAGGAGTCTTTATAGAGGCTTCATTATGTAGCAAGAGCAATCATAAACTCAGTCTTCATCCCCTCTACTTCCCTGGAGGGTGGTGGGTAAAATGGAAAGTTCCAATCTCCTGATTATGGCTTAGTCTTTCCAGTGGCCAGCCCCATCTTGAAGTTATCCAGGAGCCCACAAAGTGTAGCCTCCTTAGGACAAAAGACCCTCCTATCACTCAGGAATTTCCAAAAGAGTTAGGAGCTCTGTGTCAAGCACAGGGGTCCAAGACCAAATATTAGAACAAAAGAAGCTCTTAGTGCTCCTATCACTTAGTGAAGTATAAGATTTTAGGAGTTCTGTGTAAGGAACAGGGGGGGCAGAGATTAATATGTATTTCTTATGTCACAAAGGCACACCATGAAAACTCATCCTGCAGCTTCTCTCCCCTGGCCCCGTGGTTCACATGCCGGCGGCCCCTGCTAAGGACCAACACCTTGCACGACTCCAGGGGACACATTCACTGCTGTGCTGACCTTTAGTAGAATGTAGTGCTCTCTTTTTTTGTTGTTGTTGTTGAATCTTTGTAGAGATATTTTATACGTCTAAAAGCAAATGTGCCTATTTAAAAATAATTATTTTTGAAAAGAATTCTTACATGAAATCTGAGATGTTTCTATTATTTTCCTAATGTAAATGTTGACACAATTAATAACCTTCTATATGTCATTGCACATGTGTGCAAGTATATTTGAGAGGTAAATCCATGGCATGTCATCCACATCTGAACTGCTCTCCACAGAGGGCACAAGGGCATCTGTTACATCCTTCTTAGTACAGTTTATCAAGTTTTTATCTTTGATGATCTGCTAGGTTAGCTGGTATCATAGTTTGAGTTTTCATTTTTCTAACTGTGAGTCTGTTTGATTTTCTTATATTTTGCAACTACTTACACTTTTTCTGAAGATATCTATATCTTTTACTTTTTTTTCTATTGTGTTGTAGATTTTTTTCAGATCCACTTTTAGGGAAATAAGGCCTATGTGCTATAACTCATAACTATTGTTTTCCAGTTTGTCATTTTTTCTTTGACTTTGCTTTTTGCAGTTTTGCCATGAAAACTTTTGTTTATTCATTTCTGTTTAAGGCCCTCCTGGCTTTGCCACCTTCCCCACTTCCACATTGTCAAAAAAATTCTCTCATCGTTTCCACAGTTTCTTCTAGAATCATTATGGTTTAATTTGTTTGCATTTAAATTTCTGGCTTGTTAAAATTTACTATACCTAGTGAGGTATCATTGCCCTGAACGTTTTTGTCAGGCGGTTCTCTGGATGGGCCAGTAGCATGAATTGAACACCTGCCTTCCTCTGTCCAGTCTGACGTGCTGCTGTCACCATGAACTTATTGAATTGTTTCTCAACATTCCATTCTTTTCCCTTCAGCTGTCTGTCAACTCTCGCACAAGTACCATGTAGCTTTAATTATTACAGCTTTTTTAATATCTGGTAGGACTTGTTCCCATGATCACGCTTCTTTCTTCAGGGTTTGCTTTACTGTTTTCACTTGCTGCTGCTGCTTTGTTTGATTTGCCTTGACTAAAATATTTCCTTTTCTTTAATATTTTTTCGTATTAAAGTTATCTGTTTCATGTTGTGGGTAATTTCCTTACTTCTGTTCTTCATCGTACTAAGTACTTTATGTGTGATAGACCCATTAATGATGTACATCAAATATGGAAAGAATACATATGAATATATAAGATACCAAGATTAATGAAGAAAACATGCACTTACCATCCAGCTTAAGAAACAGGACATTATTAATGCCTATCAAGATCCTTCATTTGTTTCCCTCTTTCTTTGTGACAGCAAGAATTACTATTTTGTGTAATGTGTTTAATATTCTCTTGCATCCCATATATGCTATATATGTAGGGATCTACCAACCATGAAATACTTAATTTATGCTGTTCAGTTTTATGAAGACAAAGTATAATACTACTATAGGTATTTTTGTATAATTTGCTTTTTTCCTTCAACATTGTGTCTCAATCATTTCCCTCTTGAATTTTGGGCATACATACCTAGGGGTCATTTCCTTCAGTTTCACTAGATGCCAGATTGTGTTCTAAAGTAGTTACACCTGTTGCGAATGGGTAAGGCTGCAGTTGTTTTAGATCTCATTCGTATTTGGTAGTCAGCTTTTCTCCCAATTTGATAGGTATATAATGGCATTACTTGAGATTTAAATTTTAATTTCCCTGATTACTGAAGAGATTGAACATCTTTTCAGATGTTTTTCAGCCATTTGGGTGTTTTCTTCTAAGCTTTACTCATTAATTTTTTTGCCTATTTTTATTGTGTCTCAGTGATTTTTTAGGAGTACTTTATAAATTGTGGATATCAATCTTTCATCAGTTATACATGTCATCATGTGTCATCACTCTTCAGTTGATTCTCTCTAGTTTTTCAGGTACATGTATGGGTCATATGCAAATGATCGTTTTACTTTCTTCCTAATTGTGTTTGAGGGGGTAACTCTTTATTTCAAAACGACATTTTACATCTCTTTAGTATCCAAACAGCTGGACTGTTGGTTTGTGTTCCTCCCAGTTGGCTCCCAAATAAACTGCATGAGATAAAGGTACATTTCACATCATTAGGCCACTAAAACAAGCTAGCAGAAATCATAGAAACTTCATCAAATAAATAGAAACAGAGAGAAAATTTTAAGAAGACCAGCACACTACCAGCCACAGAAGGTAGAGAAAGCAAGGGAGCAATCAGAGGCATGTGGAACAGCCAGTACTCTCCACACTCACAGAGCAGAGTTCTAAGATAATAGGTACAGTTAAAAAATACTTGTTTGCATGAGCCATACAGTGTTTCTTGTGCATTGATTGGATCTGAGTACAAAGTGATACCATTGTTAGACTCAGGGAAGGGTAATAAGATGTGTTTCCCTTGGCCAGATTAGTAGGAAAATATTCTTTTTTGTTATGAGTGAAGGTGAGATATATGGACTCAGGAAGCAAAATGCCATTATGTTTATTCAGATTGACAGTTAATTAAGAAAATTTATTTTAAAAAAATGTGAGGAGAGGGTTATACTGCTGGTGGCAAAGTTCTGGTGCAGGGGAGTATGTCTGATTGGTGGATTGAGTAAATGAATGAATGTTTGCAGGGGAAGTGAAATTATAGACTGGGAAGAGGCATGGAAGAACCTCCTGGGTTGATGGGAATCTTTTATACGTTGATCTGCTTTGAACAAATGGTGCTAAAACAGCTGGATATCCACAATATACTTTATGCAAAATTTAACACAAACTGGAACAAGGACATAAGTGTAAGAGCTAGTAAAACTATTACATTTTAAAAGAAAACATAGATTTCAGTCTTTATAACCTTGGATTAGGCAACAGTTTTTTAGATGTGACACTAAAAGCACAATAAACAAAAGAAAAAAATAGATAAATTGGATATTATCAAAATTTTAATTTTTTCTGCACCAAAGGATACCATCAAGACTGTGAAAAAACAGGACTTCCGGCCAAGATGGAGGCGTAGGTAGAGAAACTATGCCTCCTCGCACAACCAAAGGAGGGAAATCATCAATTTATAAACGAAAGAACAACCAGATCTGACAGAAAATCCAACTGTTTGGAAGTCCCACAGCCAAGAAGTTAAAAGAAGACACGTTCATTCAGACTGGTAAGTGGGTAGGAGCTGGGTGGAGACAGGTGGAGAGCACGCGGCGAGCCAGTGGTTTGTGGAGTGCTGAGGGCAATGCTGCAGCTGCCTGGAAAGGTCGTGGCTGGCCAACCTGGACCCACCGGGGCGAGACCGGTGGACCCTCATGCGCGCAGATAGACCAGAAGGAAAAGCTGGGGAGCATGCAACCCACCATTGCGGAGAAATAAGCCTCAAACCATCCATTGAAAACACCTGTGGGGATTAAGGCCGCAGTGGGAGGGACTCCCAGCATCGCGGCAGAGTTCATTGGAGAGACCCATGGGGACTTAGATCTACACAGGCCCACCTACCTGGGAACCGGCGCAGAGGGGCCCAATTTGGTTGTGGGTGTCGCGCAAGGTGACTGGGAGCCTGTGGAGAGTGGAGCAAGCGCCATTGTTCTGTCTCAGTCCCCGCCTCCACAAGCAGTATCACGACACAGACACGTGGGTTACCCCACCCTGGTGAACACCTAAGGCTCCACCTCTTAAAGTAACAGGCGCACCAAG
Source organism: Micronycteris hirsuta (assembly GCA_004026765.1). Classification (NCBI taxonomy): domain Eukaryota; kingdom Metazoa; phylum Chordata; class Mammalia; order Chiroptera; family Phyllostomidae; genus Micronycteris; species Micronycteris hirsuta. Next base: position 28,847 of record PVJI01003070.1, read on the forward strand.
AAAACAAATGGCCCAAATGAAAGAACAGATCAAAGCTCCAGAAAAAATGTCACTAAGCAACGAAGACATAGCCAACCTATCAGATGCACAGTTCAAAACACTGGTAATCAGGGCGCTCACAGGATTGGTTGAATTTGGTCACAAATTAGATGAAAATATGAAGAATACGCTAAGGGAAATGAGGGGAAATGTACAGGGAACCAATAGTGATGGGAAGGAAACTGGGACTCAAATCAACGATGTGGACCAGAAGGAAGAGAAAAAGATTCAACCAGAAAGGAATGCAGAAACAAGAATTCAAAAAATTGAGGAGAGGCTTAGGAACCTCCAGGACATCTGTAAACGTCCAAACATCCAGGTCATAGGGGTGCCAGAAGGAGAAGAGGAAAACCAAGGGATTGAATGCTTATTTGAAGAAATAATGAAAGAGAACTCCTCCAATATGGCAAAGGAAATAGACTTCCAGGAAGTCTAGGAAGCTCAGAGAGTCTCAAAGGAGTTGGACCCAAAGAGGAACACACCAAGACACATCATAATGACATTACCCAAGATTAAAAATGAGAGAATCCTAGAAGCAGTAAGAGAAAAGGAGACAATCACCTACAAAGGAGTTCCCATAAGGCTGTCAGGTGATTTCTCAAAAGAGACCTTACAGGCAAGAAGGGGTTGGAAAGAAGTATACCAAGTAAATAAAGGCAAGGACCTACATCCAAGATTACTCTATCCAGCAAAACTTTCATTTAGAATGGAAGGGCAGATAAAGTGCTTCTCAGATAAGGTCAAGTTCAAGGAGTTCATCATTACCCAGCCTTTATTATATGAAATGTTAAAGGGATTTATATAAGTCATGGAGGGATATCAAGAGGGGAATGGGAGGGGGAGAGAGGAGGAGAAAGTACAGTGAATAGGTAGCGTAATCGGTAGGTAGAAAACGGATAGGGGGAGGTTGAGAATAGTACAGGAAATGTGGAAGCCAGGGAACTTATGTGTATGACCCATGTATAAAAACTAAAGGCGAGGGGAAATAGAGGCAGGGAAAATGGGACAACTGTAATAGCATAATCAATAAAATAAATTAAAAAAATAAAGTATAACAGTGAGAGGGAAAAAAAAGAATGTGAAGAAACAAAGAATGGAAGAAAAGTTTTGCAAATTATGTCTCTCATAAACAACTTCTGTCTAGAATAAAGAATTCATACAACTCAATAATAACAACAACCAGTTGAAAAATGAGTAAATGATCTGACTAGATATTTCTCTAAAGAAGATAGCAAATGGTCAATAAACACATGGAAAGCTGCCCAACGTCTCTAGTAAATGCAAATAGCGTCTCAGATAAATGCAAATGAAAACCACAAATCAAGCACCACCTCACATTCTTAAGATGGCTGTGATCAAACAAGTATTAGTGAGGATATGGAAAAAATGGAATCTACATATGTTACTAATAGGAATATATAGTCACTTTGGAGTAAGTCTAGAGTTCCTGAAAAAGTTAAACAAAGTTGACATTTGACCCATCACTTCCACTCCTTAGTATATATCCAAGAAAGGTGAACACACCTGTCCACACAAAGCCTTACACACTAATATTTATAGCATCATTATTCATAGCAGCCAAAAAGTGGAAAGAACTTGTATGTCTACTAACTGGTGGTTTATTTATGCAATGGAATGTTACTTGGCAATAAAACGGAATGAAGTACTGATACTGGTACAACGTGAATGGACCAGGAAAACATTATGCTACATGGAAGAAGCCAATAACAAAAGACCACATATTGAATGATTCCATTTATATGAAATGTCCAGAATAGGCAAATCCATAGAGACAGAACGTGAATTTGTGGTTACCTACGGTGGGAGTAAATGGGGAGGAACTTTTAATAGGCACAAGGTTTCTTTTTCGAGTGATGAAAATATTTTGGAATTGACTGTGGTGATAGTTGCTAACCTTGAATAAACTAAAAACCATTGAACTTTAAATGGTTGAATTGTACAGTGTGTGAATTATATCTCAATAATGCTGCTACTAAAAATAATAGCAATGGTGAAGGGATTAGCCAAAGAACATATGTTCATAACTCATAGGTACAGACAACAGTCTGGGACGGCCAGAGGGACGGTGGGTGGGAGATGGGTGGAGGCAAGCAAAGGGGGGGGAAATGGAACAATTGTAATAGTGTCAGTAAAAATTAATTTAAAAAATTTTAAATAATAGCAATGGGAGTGTAAATGAATATGATTGGCCATGAGTTGATAATTTTTTAATTTGAGTGAGAAGTACAAGGAAGTTCATTACATCATTTTGTCTACTTCAGCTTCTGTTGTAAATTTTCCTTAATAAAGAGGAAGTTTCCAGCACTGAACCTGCAAGTCTTAATATCCGAACTCCATATGACTGGTTGTGTCCTGTGTTTAAAGTGGAGGAATGGTACCTGCTTTTGCCCCTTATCCTGATTTGTTCCGGTGTTTCTCCCTTTCCAGTGTCTGTAAGCTCTTCTCCTGTCTATGGAAGGACTCATTTTAAAGCAGTTCTTTACTGTTTCACCAGGAGAGAGATGCCACTGCTGGGAATGCCTACCTTATTACAGCACTAGTCAGAGCTGATAAGTTGGGAGAATCTGTTTCAGAGTTCCCCAGAAACTGATAAGTCCCTTCAGGAACACTGCCTCATTGGGGAGAAACACCATCTGCACTACCTCTGAGTAATGCTCAGCACACAGTACGTCTGCATAGGGTGAATGTAGTCTGTGGGGGAGCTGGAGAGCATGGTGGGCTGCTAGGATGGAAGAAGCAGTGTAGTATATAAAAACATATATTCTTAGAGTAAGGAAAAGTTTATCCTTTCCCTTCACTGATTGAATTCAGACGCATGTGTGTAGGCAAGGCAGTGTGGTAATCTTTAGTGCGGGGAAAGAGAGGATGCAGAGATGTCTAAAACACATTACTTGCAAACGAGATGTCTGCAAATCCTCTAGAGTTGGTTAAAGACCAATGTATGAATAGCTATAGTAAGTTAGGGTATGATAAGTACAAAAGAATAACAAGAGGAAGGGGGTGAGAAACCACATCTGTTTAATGGGAAAATCAAGAAGATGAGCTGACATGGATGTCTTTTGACCGGGACATTTGAGGTGAGGTAAGATTTTGTTCATGCAAAAGATGTGTGAACAAAAACAGAGAAGCCAGAAAACACAGAGTATACTTGAGAAACAGCAAGTAATCTTGAGCTGGAGCGTAAAAAGATGTAAGCATGAAAGGAAAAGCTCAAAAATCATTATGTGAGTGTAGATCATAGATAGACTTAAAGCGTAGGTTAAGAAGTTTTTGTAATTTAGAAATGAATGGGAACTGTTATAGGCTTTCAATGAATAATCAATCCAGATAAAATGCAGATCTATTGCGCTGGTCAGTTAGAGCTGGACTGGAAAAAAGTGGCCAAGAACTGATTTTGATACTGTAACTGGATAAATAAAGTTATTGTGATATAGTGAATCAGAATGAAAATGAAGTAATGAATCGAAGTAGTATGGAAGTTAGGACAGAACATGGCACCAGGTAGCTGTGAAGGAGCAAGAGTTTCAGGAATAAATCTCAACAACCGTGGGAAAGAAAAGGTCAAGAGGGACAATGCAGATTTGAAGGAAATTGTTTATGATGTTGGTTTTGATAGAGTTTAACAGATCCAAATGTTTGGGTTTGCTTTTAAGAGTCTGTTACTTCCAAGTGAGGGCCATGTTTGAGAGGTCAATTTCCTCACATGAGAGATTATGGTTGAATGTGCAGAAATGGATAAGATTGTCAGGGATCAGAGAGAAGAGGGCAAAAGAAGGATACAGGGAACACTAGACACTAAAGAGCAACTCAAAAGATGTATATGAAAACCAAGTAAGTAAAGAGTCTTTAGAAGGAAGCACTATACAGAGTTTTTCAATATTGATCATTGCCTAAAAAAATAAGTGTCATCATAGTTAAAAGCATGGAGATAGCCCTCGCTGGTGTGGCTCAGTGAATTGAGTGCTGTCCCTGCTAACCAAAAGGTTCTATTCCCAGTCAGGACACATGCCTGGGTTGTGGGCCAGGTCTCCAGTAGGGGGCATGTGGGAGGCAACCACACATTGCTGTTTTGTTCTCTGTCTTTCCCCCTCCCTTCCCTTCTGTCTAAAAATAAATACACATCTTTTAAAAAAGCATGGAAACAGACTGCCGTGATCAAATCCTAGATCTGCCACAAGTTATTTAAAAATTATTGCCCAGTTTTCACACACACACACACACACAAGTAGAAAGGGTACCTGCCTCATAGGGTTATTGTGAGTAGTAAATGAATTAATGCAAGTAAGGTAAGGCATTTGGAAGAATGTCTGAAAATGTTATTAAGCATTAACTGTTAAATATTTTTTGTACAGTATGATGTTGGGAAAATAGATTTAGGAGAATTAAGTTATTTGCAACCGTGAGTAGAGAGGTAATTAACACCAAGGTAAGACATGATGCAATAGTTTAAAGAGGAGCAAATAGATTTTTTAGTAAAAACTTTAGTTTTAGAGTTAAAGTGATTTTCTACAAGTATGATGTTTGTTTCATGAATTCAATGATCATTTTTTTATTGTATTATTTCAGAGGATATAAGGATAGATACATGGTCACAGATTTTTTTCTACCTTGAAGTTCTTAATAAACCTAGTAAGTTGCAGTATTTCATTTGTTTCCAAACGTCAATGAATTTCAAGTGGGTAGTATTTTGTATTTATCATACAATAGATTTATAGTAGAAAAATTCAGTGCAATTTTAGTTGTTTATGATTTTTATTGGTGATTTTCTTTTGTAAACTTACAACCAAAAATGATTAACAGCTGTGGAAAGAAAAACAGAAACATTAACTGCAGGAAATTAACTACAGTGATTTCAGGAATCATTTCCAGTATTTAAAAATTTTTGCTGTCTTTTCTTTTTAGAAAAAGATTAACTTAGACACTTTAAGCTCCTCTGCTGTTTGTTAGAGGAGTTTAACCTTAACATTAACCTTATTAATTTAATTATTAAATTAATATTAAAATTTCAGGAAAGATTTGATTTTTATTTACATTTTTACATAGTTTTATTTTTTATTATATATTGTAGAAAAATATGTTTTATTTATTAAAACTGTTGGAACTTCAGAATATTTGAATTTTAGAATGACCATCCTTGTGATGTATTCTTTTATTTTTAATGACTTCATAATCTGTCATTTTTCTTGTCAGTCAATAATTATCCAGTATAATAAGAACTCATGTTTTAGGAATGTTTGTGGTTTGCAGAGTATTTCACATACCTTTTTATTATTCAGTTCTCATAGCAACATAATTCATCAATATTGTCACCCTATCCTTTAGAGGTGAGGAGACAGTTTCAATGATATTGTCATTTGCCTAAGACTATTAATGAAACTGGATTTCTGGTTATGTTCTTCCAACTCAGAGTTCTACATCCCTGGGTTCTTTCTGTTACATTATTATAATTTTACCAAACAAATATAGCTGTTTCTAGAAATTAAGTAAATCTCCTAAAAAATGGTTGTTCTCAGCCAGCCCTGCTCCCCTTTCCCTGACACAAACACCCATTGGCAAATGTCCGTAGAAATTGTTGATTGTTGCACAGTGGGCTGGGGTTGCAGGTGCAACTGGCTTTCTAATGAGTAGAGACAAGTGAGTTGGCAGACATTGTGCAAAGGACAGCACACTCTACCTCCCCTCACTGGGAATGGTCCGCCCCAGAGTGTCATCCTCACCAAAGTTGGGGAACTTCATCAGGAAGAATAGGACCTATTTACCCATTCTTGACCTGGGTATCCAGACCCCTTCTTATATACCTGAAATGTATTCTACTTTCCCCCAAATAATTTAAAATCTAATTTTTGAGGTAGTGTAATATAAAGGTGATTTTCTTTCATACAACAGGCATAATGGTGGGGTATTTCAGTGCCATTACTACAAAATAGTCATGGGGATATAAAGTACAGCATAGGGAATATTGTCAATATTGTCGTAATAACTGTATGGTGCCAGGTTGGTACTAGGAATAATGTGGGGATTACTTTGTGAATGATATGATTGTCTAATCACTAGGCCATACACCTGAAACTAATTGAAAATAATATTGAGTGTAAAATTTATTTGAAAAATGAAATTTAAATTAAAAATCAAACTGAAAGAATAAGTATTAATACTATGCTAGATATGATCCAAGATGGTGGAGTGAGTAGAAGTTATACTAACCTCCTCCCAATATGGAAAAAACAACTCAATTATAGAGAAATCATCCAGAATAAACAACTGAACAATAGTGGGAGAGAAGCTTTATAATCAGGGACAGACAGAAGAAACAGCTTTAGCACAACATGACTGGTACGGAATGCAGAGAAGACGTCTTGTGAGAGTGCTGGCTGGGCTCCCATGGATGGCAGCGGTAGTGCCAGGGAGATATGTTAGCAGCTGTGGGATCCCCCTGAGAAGTGTAGGGTCTAAATGACAAGCTGGGCTCTCGAGCCTACAATACCAGAGTCGGAAAAGTACACAGATAACACCCAGCTGCAAAAACTGGCAGGTTTCTCTCTGCCAGAGATGGATGGCTGGAGATTCATAGAGCCAGTTAAAGGGCCAGTGCATAAATTTTCATTTGCAGCCACTTACCCTGGGCTCCGGCAAAGGGGTGGGGGACAGAGTGGACTGGAGTTGCTTGAGGAGAGACTGGGATTGGTGACTTTAGGGTGAGAACTGAGAGAGCAGCTGCCAGGATCCCAGTGCTGAGTCATCCCCCATACTGCAGGAGCCACTTTGCTCAGGCAGAGGGCTCCCCTCTAAGTGGCATCAGCCTGAAGGGAAGCCATAGCCCTGCCCCAGGAGTTACTCTGCTCCACCCTGTGGAATAAAAGCCTGACTGCTGATTGCAGAGTGACTAGAATAACAGCTGAAGGAGTCAGCCACAGACAGTAGATCCCTGGTAGCTTCAAACAGGCTGCCTAAGGCCAGACTGAGACACCATCTGACATGACCAGAGGTAGATCCAAAAAGGAAAAACAGTACTAAATACTAGATGCTACTGAGACAAATTCCACATGGTTTTCCTCATGATTGGTGATATTTTTTCTCCTGCATAGTTTTTTAACATTCATTTCTTGTCCTTCAAGTGTGTGCATATTAATACACTAGATTTTATATTATAGTTTATTTCAATTCTCATATTTGTCATATTTTGCTTCTCCCTTCGCTTACTCCACTTTACCTTCTTCTTTCCTTTTATTATCTTCATTTTAAATTTTGTTTTCTCCTTTCCTACAACTTGTTTCCATTCCATACTCTTACTATTTCTCCCCCATCCAGCCTCTCAAAACCAATTTTCTTGTCAATGGTCATCTCACCTTCTTTTTCCCACTTTTAACATACCCCCGTTCTCTCTCTACCTTTATTAATCCTTGCTCGTTGGTTGTGGATAGGATAGTTGTTGCTGCATTTTTTTCCATTTTATCTCTAGATCTTCACTATTTTTGTATTTCAAATCTCATATTTTACCGTTCCCCTCTCCTACTTCATTTGGCCTTCATCCTGCCCATTCTTTTATTAATATCAAATTTAGATTTTTAGCTCTCTTAGCCTGGTTTTCATTCCTTACTCTTAGTATTCCCTCTCTTATCATCTCAGAATCGCTTCTGTTTCCTCTAGACATCTTAAGCTTTTCTTTCTTTCTTTTTCCCCTCTTATTCCCATCCTACCTATATTAATCTTATCTCATTTGTTGTTCATAATACTGTAGTGGATCTTTTCTCCATTTGGCTTCCTTTTCTTAATTTTTTTTTCACTTTTCTTTGTTTCACTTCATTTTATTAATTTCTCTTTAAACCTAATATTACATGCTTCCATTCTGTTACTCCATTCCCACTTCTTCATTCCCTTTTTCACTTACATTGTAAATTTTACTTTCTTTCTTCACATTGCTTTATACTCTTATTAAGTGCTCTTCCCTCTACCCTCTCAAAGTCATTTTTTTTCAGTTAGTCATTTCATATTTGCTTCTTTCTTACAGTAATATTAATCTCTTTAAACCCTTATTAACACTGGTTCAGTTGCTGTTGATAGTGGGATTGTAGATGGGACTTATTTTTGTGGATGTGGGTTTGTTTCCTTGGCTGTGTGGTTTTGCTCTGGCAGCACCTGCACAACAGCACACAAGACGTGGTGGGTGGAGTGACCCTTAGTCAGTCAGCTGGAGTGAAGGATCCACCAAAGAATGACCCAACAACAATCAAAACCCAGTTACATCCAGAGAGCCAACATAAAGGGAATAAAGAGCATTCCAAGAGATCAAGGCCAGGAGATCAAGGAGACGGCACTACGGAATCCCACAGGTCTCCTACCATAGAAGTTCACAGCACAAAGACAGGGAGTCAAAGCAGATCAATTTAAGACACAGAAGCAAAAAGAGACTTCCTTAAACTGGTGAGACAAAGAAACAACCACCAATCGAAAGGATAGGATAGGAATGCCCAATAAGAGTGCTAAATAATTGAGGCAAGTAAACTATCAAATATTGAGTTCAAAACAATGGTTATAAGGAAGTTCAATGAGCTGAGTGAGAATAACAAAGAACTACAGGAAAGCCAAAAGGAACTTACAGCGAATTACATCAGCATGAAGAAGGACATAGAACCTATCAATAAGAGCCAGGAGGAAATGAAGAATATAGTTTCTGAATTGAAGAACACAGTAGAAGGAATTAAAAGCAAGAAAGATGGCCCTGGCTGGTATAGCTCAATGGATTGAGAGGTGGCCTGTAAACCAAAGGGTTGCCAGTTCAATTCCCAGTCAGGGCACATACCTGGTTGTGGGCCAGGTCCCTGGTTGTGGGCATGCAAGAGGCAACCACATGTTGGTGTTTCTCTCTCTTTTTCCTTCCCTTTGCCTCTCTAGAAATAAATAAATACCTTTTTAAAAAGTTAAAATAAAAAAAAGCAGGCAAGATGAAGCAGAGAATTGAATCTGCAAGTTGGAGGAGAAGGTACAAAAATCTTCCCAGAGCCCTGGCTGGTGTAGCTCAGTGGATTGAGCGCAGGCTGGGAACCAGAGGGTCCCGGTTCGATTCCCAGTCAGGGCGCATGCCTGGGTTGCAGGCCAGGTCCCCATGAGAGCCATGTGGAGGGCAACCATACATTGCTCTTTCTCTTCCTCTCTCCCTCTCTTCCCCTCTCTCTAAAAATAAATAAAAATAAAATCTTTAAAAAAAAAATCTTCCCAGAAAGAGCAAGAAAAGGAAAAAAGACTCAAAAAGAATGAAAAGGAATAAAGGGAGCTGCAAGACAACATTAAATGTAATAATATCCACATAATAGGGATACCAGAAGAAGAAGATGATCCAGGGATAGAACACCTGATTCAAAAACTAATGACGTGAAACTTCCCTAATTTGATGGGAGAAAAAGTCACACAAATCCAGGAATCATGGTCCCAATCAAGGGGAACCCAAAGAGGCTCTCTCCAAGATACATCATAATTAAAATGGCAAAATTACAAGACAAACAGAATCTTAAAGGCAGCAAAGGAGAAACAGGAAGTACATACCAGGGAGCCCCGATAAGGCTAGCAGCTGACTTCTCAATGGAAACACTCCAAGCCAGAAGGGAATGGCAAGAAATATTCCAAGCAATGAATAGCAAAGACTTGCAACCAAGACTACTCTGCCCAGCGTGGTTCTCAATTGAAATGGAAGCAAAATAAGTGGTTTCCCAGACAAAAGAAGGCTAAAAGAATACACCTCCACCAAATCACCATTGCAGAATATGCTAAAGGGACTGCTTTAAGAAGAGGAAGAAAGAGTATGAGAGAAAGGAATACAGGTGCAAAAGGGAAAATGACAGTGAATAAATACCTATAAATAATGGCCTTAAATGTAAAAAGATTCAGTGCTAAAATCAAAAGGCATAGGGTAGCTGAATAGATAAGAAAACATGATCCACACATATGCTGCCTACAAGAGACCCACCTCAGAACAAAAGACCTGCACAGACTAAAAGCAAAGGGTTGGAGAAAAATATTCTAAGCGAAAGGACAGGAATAAAACAAAGCCAGGGTAGAAATATTTATATCATACAAAATAGATTTTAAAACAAAGGCCATACTTTGAAAGAGACACAGAAGGTCACTTCATAATAATCAAAGGTAGAATCCATCAAGAAGACATAAACATGTAAACATGCACCCAACCTAGGAGCACCCAAATATATAAGGACAATCTTGGAGGACTTCAAGAAAGATATAGACAGCAACACAATGATAGTAGGGGGTTTTAACACCCCTCTATCAACATTGAATAGATCTTCCAAACAACTTATCAACAGGATATTGTCCTAGAAAAAAAAAATGTCCTAGGTCAAATGGACTGAACTGATAAATACAGAACCTTTCACCCCAGAAAAACAAGATATACATTCTTTTCAAATGCACATGGAATATTTTCGAAGATGGACCACATGATATGACACAAAACCAGCTTCAGCATATAAGAGGACATTGAAATTATATTAGCATTTTCTTGGACCACAAGGGCTTGAAACTAGAAACCAACCTCAAGGAAAAAATTCAAAAACATTCTTTCATGGGGACAGAATAATGTGTGGGTTAAGAATGACATCAAGGAAGAAATCAAAAAGTTTCTGGAAACAAATAAAAATGAACACACAACAGCCAAAAACCTATGGGGACACAGTGAAGGCAGTCCTGAGAGGGAAGTTCATAGCAAGAGACACCTGCTTAAAAAAGATAGAAAATTTTCAAATAAACAACCTAATCTTACATCTATAAGAACTGGAGGAACAACAACAAACAAAGCCCAGAGCTAGTAGAAGGAAGAAAATAACCAAGATAAGACCAAGATAAGAGCAGAATTAAGTAACACAGAGATTGAAAGAACAATTCAAAGGATCGATAAATGGAAAAGCTGGTTCTTTAAAAAAATAAACAAAGTTGGCGAGCCTTTAACCAGACTCATCAAGAGAAAAGGAGAGAGGGCCTAAACAAAAGAAATAAAAAACAAAAGAGGAGAAATTACAACCAATACCACAGAAGCACAAAGGATTATAAGAAATTACTATAAACCACTCTATGCCAATAAATTTGAAACCCTGGGTGAAATGGACAAATTTCTAGAAACACATAATCTTTTTATGAGTCCATCGTCATGCTAATCTCAAAACCAGATAAAGACAGAACAAAGAAAGAAAACTACAGGCCAATATCACTGATTAACATAGATGCTAAAATCCTCAACAAAATATTGGCAAACTGGAACCAACAATACATTAAAAAGATCATACACCATGATTAATGGGATTCATCCCAGGGATGCAATATAATACACCACATAAACAGTACGAAAGACAAAAAACCACATGATCATATGAATAGTTGCTGAAAAAGTATTTGATAAAGTACAGCACTCATTTATGATTAAAAAAACACTCAGCAAAGTAGGAGTAGAGCAAACACACCTCAATATAACAAAGGCCGCATATGAGAAGCCTATAGCTAACATCATACTCAATGGGCAAAAACTAAAAGATTTCCACTGAAGGCCAGGCACAAGACCAGGGTGTCTGCTTTCACCACTTCTGTTCAACAGCATATTGGAAGTTCTAGCCACAGTGATCAGACAAGAAGAAGAAATAGAAGGCATCGAAATTGTAGAAGAGAAAATAAAACTGTCATTGTTTGCAGATGACATGGTAGTGCACATAGAAGACCCTATAGACTCCGGCAAAAAAACTACTCAACCTAATAAATGAATTTGGCAAAACAGCGGGGTACTAAGTCAGTAATCAGAAATCGAAGACCTCTTTGTACACCAACAATGAAATATCAAGTAGAAATTAGCTAAAAAAATCCCATTTAGTATACCAACAAGAAAAGTAAAGTACCTAGGAATAAACCTAACCAAGGAGGTAAAAGAGCTGTACTCAGAAAACTATACAACACTGAGGAAAGAAGTTAAGGAAGACACAAACAAATGGAAGCACGTACCATGCTCATGGATTGGAAGAATTAACATCATCAAAATATCCATATTACCCAAAGCAATTTTTAGATTCAGTGCAGTTCCTATTCTTATTCCAATGATGTGTTTCACAGAATTAGACCAAATATTTCAAATATTAATATGGAACCATGGAAGGCCCCACATAGCAACAGTGATCCTGAGAAAGAACAGTGTTGGAGGAATCACGCTATGTAAGATCAAACTGTACTACCAGGCCACAAAAATCAGCCTGGTACTGGCATAAGAACAGAATTGAAGATCAATGGACCAGAATAGAGAGCCCACAAATAAACCCATGTCTCTATGGTCAATTAATATTCAACAAAGGGGGAAGAAGCATAAAATGGAGAAAGAATGGCCTCTTCAACAAGTGCTGTTGGAAGATCTGGTCAAGTATACATAAAAAAAATAAAACTAGACCACCAACTTACACCATACACAGAAATAGACTCAAGATGAATAAAAGCCTTGAATATAAGTCATGACACCAGAAAAGTCCTAGAGGAGAACATAGGTAGGAAAATTTCAAATATTCCACACAACAATATTTTCACCGATATGTCCCCTAGAGCAAGGGGCATAAAGGAAAGTATAAACAAATGGGATCTCATCAAAATAAAAAGCTTCTGCACGGCTAAAGAAAACAGCATTAAAATGAAAAGAGAACCAACGGTATCGGAAAACATATTTGCCAATGATATTTTGGACAAAGGTTTGATCTCCAAAATATATAAAGAACTCACATGACTTCACTCCAGGAAGACAAAAAACCCAATTAACAAAAGGGCAAAAGACTTGAACAGACTTCTCCAAGGAGGACATACAGAGAGCCCAGAGACATATGAAAAGATGCTCAGCATCAGAGCCATCAGAGACATGCAAAGTAAAACCACAGTGAGATACCACTTCACACCAGTGAGAATGGCCATCATAAACGAATCAACAAACAACAAGTGATGGCAAGGTTGTGGAGAAAAGGGAACCCTACTGCACTATTGGTGGGAATGCAGACTGGTGCAGCCACTGTGGAAAACAGTATGGAATTTCCTCAGAAAACTAAATATGGAACTACCATTTGAGCCAGTGCTGTGATTATATCCTAAGAATCCTGAAATACCGATTCAAAAGATCCCATGCATCCCAATGTTCTTAGCGTTATTTGTAACACCCAAGTGCTGGAAATAGCCCAAGTGCTCATCAGTAAATGAGTGGATCAAAAAGCTGTGGTATGTTTACACAGTGAAATACTACATAGCAGAAAGAACTCCTACCCTTCACTACAGCATGGGTCAAACTAGAGAATATTATGCTTGTGAAATAAGCCAGGCAGTAAAAGACAAATACCATATGATCTCACCTGTAAGGGGAACCTAATGAGCAAAACAAACAAGTGAGCAAAATAGAGCCAGAGACATGGAAATAAAGAACAAACTGACAGTAACCATAGAGGAAGGGGGAGAAGGATAACCGGAGAAAGAAGGGGGAGGGTCAAGGAACACGTATAAAGGGCCCGTGGGTATGTACAACCGGGGGTATGATTGAATGTGGGAGGTGGTTGGTGGGTCAGGGCACGGGAGAGCAATGGGGGGAAATGGAGACAACTGTAATTGAACAACAATTAAAAAGTTTCAAAAATACTATGCTAAAAATGTTAGATGTAAATTAGAATTTTATGAAAAATAGTTCCTGCGTGGGAGAAGAAAAATTCAACCAAAGCACAGGTGTTTTATTTCAAACCAATTTTTAATGTTTTCCTGATTTTCCACTTTTACTTATGTTGAATACCAATGAAAAATACATAAAATATTCTTGCTTTTTTCAGAGCTTTTAGTTTCTTTGTGTTTTATTTAATGCTGTACCTATTTAGTTAAATCAGTTATGCTTTTCAGAGTTATCCAGTCTGTGCATATTTTAGGAGAGAATTTGCTGTAAAATTTAGAGTGTCTAGGCTCTTCCAAAAAGGCCTTATAAAGGAACATCTTGAAAATATCCCTTAGCACTGAGGTGACAATGATACATTACCTACCAATTGACATGCTATTAAAAGCTTATAATAACTGTGATAATAAAAGGTGTCAGTTACAGGTTTTATATGAACACTCAACTATGCATTTTATAGAGGTTTTATAATTGAATAATAATAATTTAAAAAGTAAAGCACGTGCTGTAGTTCAAAAACCAGCTCCATGAATAGCATCTGTAGAGTTGGTCATAGCACTTACTAAAGGTTTTATTATAAAAGGTTAGTTTTAAATATAAAGACAGGCCCTAAGATATGACAATTTGAATTATTATATCAAATCATACTTTAACATTTTTAGAAACATTACAGTACTACTCGAGTTATTAATGAAAAAATAAGAATAGTATAATGTACTCTTCATGTCACTGCCCTTGTTAATTTTGTTTTTTTAACAGCAAATGAAAGAGCACAGATGTTGCTATGTGTCAAGCATTCCATTTACAGTACAGTTCTTTTTAAAATACACTTGATAACAAAGTGTTAAATACTAAATGTCTTCTTTTTTTGAGAAAGAATTTTCAGACTTGAAATATATGCAAAATTATTTATATGGAAAAGAAAACTGCAATCGACGCAATCTTTGTCCTAAAGTAAGTCACTGGATGTACCACATGGGAATAGGTTTTTACTTCTGAGCATAATACCAACATTATTAATAGAGTTCAAGTATCCCCGATGTAACAATTTTTAATTTTACATTAAATGGATATTATTAATTACTAATTATTACTCTCTGAAGTTCCCAAGCTGAACACTCATTCTGCTCAAAACACAACGAAATGTTGCAGGTTGCACTTCCCAGTACTTCATTGGGTTGTTGAATAAGCTTATTGCACTGTATAACGATTTCTTCACCTTTGGCGCGGTTGGGCAGAAGTCATTCACTCCCACTTTCGTAATTGAATTAGAGTGAAGGAAGATTATCTGTTGTAGTAGGAAAAGAATGGATTTGAAGTATACAGTACATGTAAAAGAAAACTCTTTATAGTTTATAGGTTTATTTTATACTGATTTGAATATATTTCACTTAAGATATATGCCTGTTAAATACTTAATGCATCAACTCAGGCTCATGTGTTATATACAAAAGTGCTGTATGTGTGAAGCATGGCATAGGACTCATGTCAGGCCCTAGAGCACACTGCCTAGTCAGCAACACTCTTCTTCTCTCCACATGTATAGATGTGTGTGTGTGTGTGTGTGAGATCACTTCAGTGCCATGTGTATATTAATTTTAAGAGTGTTTTATTAGTATTAGAGCCCTGAATGGTGTGGCTCAGTTGATCCCACAAAGCAAAAGTTTATCGGTTTGATACCTGGCCAGGGCACTTGCCTGGATTGCGGGTTTGGTCCTCAGTTCCCCATCGGGGTGTGTACAAGAGACAACTGATCAGTGTTTCTCACATCGATGTTTCTCTCCCTCTCTCCCTCCCTCCCCCTCTCTAAAATAAACAAACAAATAAACAAATAGTTTTAAAAGTATTAAAAATGAGAAGAATGAAATTTAATGCTTCAGGAATAGGCTTGCAATATAAATGTGAATTGTTATCTAACATTTTCTGTGATCAAGGGAGAGAAGTATAGAGTTGCTTTTATGTAAGTTGTTTTGTAGAAAAATATATCTTTTGACACCTTAAATACATATCTGTAATACAGCATGAATAGTTCAATCTTTATTTACACCAGTGCAGAAAATGAAATATTATAGACTTTGTGTATGTCTTTACATTAAATTATTATTGAGGATGGACAATTTAGAATCTTCCCTTCATTCCCTTTAAAACCCTTTAAATTCTTTTTTTTTTAATCCTTTTTGGTAACTGATTTTTCTGGGAAGTAAAAAATCTATACTTAAGTGATAGCATTTTGGCATATTAAAAAGTTGGACCCTTTTGCTGGCAAAGCTAAGATATTGGTTCTGGCTGTCACTGTATATTCTGCCTTTATATCTTGGTGAGATTGATCTGAGCCAGTCATGAGAATTCTAGGCATTAGTAAAACCTTTAAGTTTGGTGTTGGAGTCCCCTCTGCCCTCTGTCTTGGAGATTTTGTGATAGATGCTTTTGTGATTGCTCTGCATCTGCCAGCAGCTCAGTGTCAATGCAAGGTGCAGTTTACCACAGCACTGACCTCATTGGGAATGGGAAACAGTGCTGGACATGTATCCTGTTTGCTTTATGGACATTCATTGAATTGTGTCCTTATGACTTATGTTCTTATGACTCTGTTTGTGTTATAATCTATTCATTTTTTTAAAATGCCAACAAGAGTATGAGTAGATTTAAGAGTGCCAGCATCTGGGACCAGAGTTGTGGAGTTAAGTATACAAAGATGGGACAGCTCGAGAAAGAAACGACTCAGGTCCTGCTCACTGGTTAGCAATGGACATTTAAATACACCACTTTAAAACACCAAAGCAAAAGCTGTAACTCTGAGATGAACAGCACATCCATTTTGATGGCTTGGATCTCAAAGGAGTGTAGCTAACAAAACTTTTAAAAATAAATAGGAAAGAAATGTAGAAGCAAGTAGCTCAAAGCCCAGGTTTGTTCTCAATATGTTTTTGCTTCTTGGAAGAGAAGAACATTCTCTTCCAAGAATGGAAGAGAATGAGAACATTGTATAGCAAAAAAAAAATATATATATATATATATTATATATATTAATAATATATATATTAAATATATATATAAATATATATATATATGAGAAAAATGGGCTAAGGTGAAATGGGGTTAAGTATGGATTCTTAATTTGAGGTCTGTAGATGAGAATCAGGGAGATCTGTAAAACTTCTAAAATTATGTGCAAAATGTCTTCATTTTTGTTCTTGAGAGGATCTTAATGCAATTCTCCAAGGATTCTGTGGCCCCTCCCAGCTAGTCAGGAGTTGCCAGATTAGAGGAAAAGGATTTTTAATAATTTAGAATAAGAAATGTGAACATATGATGTTCCAAATATGGACTTTTGATTTTATATTCTGGCCTGAGTTTTTAAAAAAGCATAGACACTTCTAATTTAGCACCACATTAGTAGTGAGAATACCTAGGACCTTGTCTGCATGGTTTGCCTTTATTAAGTGTTTCCAAAGTGAAAGGGTATGTGGTCCTATTTGATTTCCTCCTGACCAGTCCTGCCTTTACATAGCCACTGCCACCCAGAAACCTGAAATTAACTAGTGCCTATGCCATAATGGCCTTGGCAGTTTTGGTAAGAGAAAGGGAAGGATGGACATGGGTACCTGAGTGTTTTAGCTGACATTCCCATAGAAACCATTCTCCTAATGCTCTCCCTTACAACTTACTTGGTCTTTGCCTTAGGTATTAATAGGTTTCATAAGAACAAAGAAAAGTACTAATATCTACAAAACACAAGTAGAATGTTTTACCTGGAGATATTTCAACTCCTGTAATCCTGAAGGGATTTTTTTTAGTTTATTGTTTTCCAAGTGTATTTCTCTTATGCGTGGTATGTTCGCAAGACTTCCATTTTCGATATCTGTGATTCTGTTGTTTCCTAGGCCCAGCCTAAAAGTGATATAAAATTCATCAACTCTTAAGAAGATGGCGTGATACAGTTAGATGAAAACACAACTGAGTTAGAAGTTTAAACCTTTCCTATATATATTTTCAGAGAAAGGTATTTCATGGTTTCATTTAATAACCTATTTCAGTATGTAAACAGACCTCTCATCCACTGCCAGAAAATTCTTTATGTGATATTAGAAAATTTTTGTTTTCTCATTCTATTTGGTACCCTCTTCCATTATAGAAATGGAATAATAGCAGTACTTTCCAGTTTTCCTAGTAGTAACAATATAATCTTGATTACGTCCCTATAGTATTCTCCAAGAAACTTCATTAATATCTTCACCATATAGAGTACCACTTGTAAGTTAGAATTTGGGGAACTTTTACCTTTGCAGATCTTTGTATCGTTTAAAATCCTCGAGTTCCACAGTTGAAATTTTATTGAAGTCTAAATGAAGTTCTAATAAAGTTGATGGTAGTTCTAATGATAAGGAAAGAAAGGTGTGTTAGATCAAGTAAGATCAATCCTCGTTGATTTACTTGTTAAGTTTCACATTATAGTCTTAGGTAATTTTTTAGGGATCTGCTTTTAATAAACGTCCTATTATGGAAAACTTCAAACATACGCCAAAATCGAAGCTAGTATTAAGAACTACCATGCTGTTGCCCCAACTTCAATAATTGTCTTAATTTTTCCTATTTTCTTTCATCTATCCTATTAGTCATTCATTATTGATTTTTTAATTGAAATTTTGGGGGGTGACAGTGGTAATAAAATTATATTGCTTTCAACCATACAGTTCTGTCGTACAACATCTGTATATTGTATGGTGTTCACCACCCAAAGTCAGGTCTCCTCCTGTCATCAGTTATGCCCCCTGTATTGTGTCCTGCCTTCCCCCACTCCCCTTTCCCACCACCGTTATCTGTGTCTATGAGCTTTGTTCTCTCTTTTTTTTTCTTAATCCCTTCACCTTTTTCACCCAGCCTACCAATCCCCCTTCTCTGATAATTGTTATTAAAAATAGTTGATTTTTGTTTATTCACTTGTTTTTTGCTGGCCTATTTAAAATTAAATTCTATACATAATGATAATTCCCCTATGAAGACTTTACTACTGTCTTTAACTCATATAGTCATCTTCTATTTATATAACCATCATATCAGTATCACATCTAACAAAATTAATAACAATTACTACATCTAATATTAATTTCCCTAATGATCTCATATATATTGCTTTACAGTTGATCTGTTCAAGTCAGGATCCTAATAAATTTTACAAATACATTTATTCAGTTCTTATCTCTCTTAAAATTTGTTCTATTACATTCTACCTGCTTTTCTTTCACTTCTAGAGATTTGTGTCAGATACTGGTTTGTTTGAGATATGCATTTTTGGGATGGGATGATGGCTTCCCAAGGTAGTTTATCATGGTTCTCTAGCCCCCTTATTTCTGAGGACCTTGTAGTTAGAACTAGAGACAGACCAGTTTAAATTCAGAAGATCACCCTTTCAGCTGATGGTCTTAGCATTTATTGATGACTGCTAGGTCTGTTACTTCATCAAGAATGGGAATGTGATAATTTTCTTGATTTTGTCAATCTTTAAGCATTTATTAGATGGAATTTGCTAAAGAATGTTTTCTTCATCAATTATTTAGTTACTGTGTAATACAGTCTTGCAGAAAAGGCAGCATAAATGCTTGATTCTTTCAAGACATGAATTCGTACAATGTCCAGAGGTGAGCAGTGAAGTTTTTTTTTGATATCACTATGAGAGTGAGGAGATAGTAGCAGATTAGGATAGTTTCTGTCATACCAGCTCCCAGAACCAAGCTGAAAATAAAAATAAAGAGGGAAACTTCCACCTGAAATAAACAACTGAGGACTACTTGATGGGGAGATACTTAACCAGCCGTGGGCAGTAGCCACCTCATGACTGGTAGAAAGGGCAGGCACACAAAAGGGGCTGCTATCATTTTCACAGGTGGTGGCTGGCACCAATTTCATGGGTTGCAGCCAACGTGGCCACATGGCTGAGGGAGCTTCCCCCGAGAGGAATGAGGACTGGACCTCAGACTGTGCTTCCAAGCATGGAGTGTCAGTGTTCCGATCACTCACCATATATCATTCAGTGGTGAAAGGCAATGGGTTTTTTTGCTCGCCAGAGAAAGTAGGAGCCTGCTTGAGACAAAGGCACCTTTGTTTTTTTCCTTTCTTTTCTTCTAAGGGGCCTTTGCAGAGGTTTCCTGTCCACTCACCTTTGGCTTGGGGAAGTGAGGGCAGCACTGTCTGCAGTCGTGTGAGGAGAGTCTGGAGTGAGAGGCTTGGGGGAGGTACTTGGGGAAACAGCTGCTGGGTTCCTAGTGCTGGGATATAACACCATACTGCAGCAGCCATTTTTCTTTGGAAAAGCAAAACCCTCGTAGGGGAAAAACAATTACCCCATCCTGTAGGAAAACTGCTCACCCAGCCTCTGAAAGCCTCCTACTGTCATCCTCGAATCCTGCTTGCCACATCCTTTGAAATCCTGCTTGCCCCACCTGGCTTCTTTCTTACTGTCCCCCTACCTACATCTTATCCCCTGCCAAGGAGATAGGAACATAGGCAGACTGAGGAGTGTTAGAAACTGGCTTTAGGACATTGCCATTATATATACCTTCTCAGGAACCAGACTGCTTCCAACTCACAGGAAAGCCTAGGAACACTGTCAGACCCAAACTCTGGGTTCTTTAAGCCCCACTTTCTACCCTACTAGGGGCTTTGCCATGCTGAGTTCAGGGAAATAATTGGAGACAGACTCAGATGTGTGAACACACTAGCCATCTTCCCTGAAGTCTGAACAGCACCTCCTACAGGAGATCCAGGCATCCTATCCTACAGATTCCACCAGAAGCCCTCTTAGAAACAGACAAGTCAGCAGCTAGACTAAGACTGATGGCAGGACCACAGGCAGGGGCAGGTGGAGGTGGTACCTGCAGTGCTTTTAGATGTTAGTTGACCCACGCCTAGGCCTGGTGCTGCTAAAAAGCCAGAGTGCGCAGCAGTGAGGATGACCACAGATGTCACAAACTGTGGAAAAGCTTATGGCTTCTAATAGGCTGCCTAGAGCTAGATGGGGACAACTTCAGAACACCAGAGGTGTATCCAGAAGGAGAAGCCAGCAGACAAGCACTAAGCTCTTCTGAGACATATTCTACCTTGATCTTCTCCATTATTTGAGTTATTTTTCTTTCACATAGCTTTTTAACTTTTTTCCTGTTTCTTTAATTTTGTTCCTATTTTTCACTATTTTTTTTTAATTTCAAATCTCATATTTTACTCTTGCCTTTTCTTACTCCATTTTGCCATCTTCCTTCCCTTTGTTATTTTATTTAAAATTTTATTTGTTCCCTTTCTTCACCTTGTTTCTACTCCTTACTCTTATTATTTCTCCTCCCTATATCCTCTCAAAATCATTTTTCTTTCCTTTAGTCATTTTATATTCTTTTTTATTTCATATCATATTCTTATTCTCTTTCCACCTTTATTAATCTTTGCTCATTGTTGTTGACATTGCTGTTGTTCGGGGGTATTGTTGCTGGTGTGGGGCTTTTTTTCTGTGTTGTTTTGTTAATGTTCTGTCAGCACCTGTACAACAGCATACAAGACATGGTGGGAATTGACTCTCTGTCAGCCCGCTGGAGGGGAGCACCCACCAATGAATGAGCCAACAACAATCAAAACCCAAATACAACTGGAGAGCCCACATAAACCTAATAAAGGGCATCCCTAGAGCATCCAGCTCAGGATAGCAAGGAGACTGCACCATTGAGTACCACAGGACTCCTACCATAGAAGGCCACTGCATGAAGACAGAGAGTCAAAGCAGATCAATCTAATACGAAGAAACAAAAAGAGTCACCTAAAATGGGGAGATGAACCCCCAATTGAAAATAAAGGAGGAATCTCCAGAAAAAGAGCTAAATGAAATTGAGGAAAGCAATTTATCAGACATAGAGTTCAAAATAATGGTTATAAGGATGCTCAAGGAACTTAATGAGAACTATAAGGAACTTTATGGGAACTACAAGGAACTTAGCGGGGAAAACATCAGCCTGAAAAAGGACATAGAGCCCTGGCTGGCGTGGCTCAGTAGATTGAGCACAAGCCTGCAAACTGAAAAGTTGCTAGTTCAGTTCCTGGTCACAGCATGTGCCTGGGTTGTG
The DNA here is from genome assembly GCA_004026765.1 of Micronycteris hirsuta. Lineage (NCBI taxonomy): Eukaryota > Metazoa > Chordata > Mammalia > Chiroptera > Phyllostomidae > Micronycteris > Micronycteris hirsuta. The sequence continues at coordinate 50,681 of PVJI01003070.1, forward strand.
GGCCAGGTTGCCAGTTAGGGACGTGCAAGAGGCAACTGTTTGATGTTTCTCTTGAGCATTGATGTTTCTCTGCTTCTCTTTCTCCCTCCCTTTCCTGCTCTATAAAAAATATTTTTAAATGAAAAAATTTTAAAAAGGACATAGAAACTGTGTATAAGAACCATGTGGAAATGAGAAATGCAGAAGAAGGAATTAAAAACAGGCTAAATAAAGCAGAGTATTGAATCAGTGAGTTGGAAGACAAGATAGAAAAAACCACCCAAAGCAACAAAATGAAAAAAAGACTCAAGAAGAATGAGAATAGTTTAAGGGAGCTTTGGGACAATGTGAAACATAACAGTATTCACATCATAGGGCTACCAGAAGGAGAAGAAAGGGAGCAAGTTATAGAAAACCTATTTGAAGAAATAATGACAGAAAACTTCCCTAATTTGGTGAGAGAAAAAGTTACGCAGGTTCGGGAAGCACAGAGAGTCCCAATCAAGATGAACTCAAAGAGGCCCACTCAAAAGACACATTATAATCAAAATGGCAAAATTTAAAGACAAAGAAAGAATCTCAATGGCAGCAAGGGAGAAATAGCTAGTAACATACAAGGGAGTTCCTATAAGGCTATCAGCTGATTTCTAAATGGAAACCCTACAGCCTGAAGGGACTAGCACAAAATATTCCAAGTAATGAAAAGCAAGGACCTACAACCAAGACTACACTATCCAGCAAGATTCTCATTTAAAATTGAAGGCTAAATAAAAGAGTTTCCCAAATTAAAAGAAAAAAAGACTAAAAGGATACATTTTCACCAAACAGGCATTGCAAGAGATGTGAATGGGACTGCTTTAAGAAGAAAAAGATGTATAGAGAGAAACACAAGTACAAAGGAAGAAAATGGCAATGAATAAGTACCTATCAATAATAACCTTAAATGTAAATAGATTAAATGCTCCAATTAAAAGACATACGGTAGCTGAATGAGTAAGAAAACAAAACCTGCAAATATACTATCTATGGATCCACCTCAGAACAAAAGATTTACACAGACTGAATATGACCAGATGGAAAAAAATACTGCATGCAAATGGACATGAAAAAAAAAGCTGGGGTGGCAATACTTATATCAGACAAAATAACTACAAAACTAGCCATTGTAAAAGACAAAGAAGGTCACTACATAATACTTAGGGGAGTACTCCAACAAGAGGATATAACCATTGTAAACATGTATGCACCCCGTATAGGAGCACCTAAATATATAAAGAAAATCTTGGAGTACTTTAAGAAAGAGATTGACAGCAGTGCAGTCATTGTAGTGGATTTTAATTACCCACTGTCAACAATGGACCAATCTTCCAGACAAAAAATCAACAAGGATATAGCAGCATTAAATGACACACTATATCAAGTGGATTTAATTAATATTTACAGAACATTTCATCCCAAAGAAGCAAAATATACATTCTTCTCAAATGTGCATGTATCATTTTCAAAGGTATAGCACATGGTAAGACACAAAATAAGCCTTAACAACTTCAAGAAAATTGAAGTCATATTAAGAATCTTCTTGGATCACAAAATGGATTGAGTCTAGAAATCAACTTTAAGGAAAAAAACTCAAACATTCAAATATATGGAGGCTGAATAAGATGTATTAAATACTGAATGGATTAACAATTAGATCAAGGAAGAAATCAAAAAGTTTCTGGAAACATATGACTATGAACATACACCATCCCAAACCCTATGGGGCACAGTGAAAGCAGTCCTGGAAAGGAAGTTCAGAACAATACAGGCCTACCTAAAAAAGATATAAAAATCTCAAACAATCTAACTCTACACCTAAAAGAACTAGAGGAACAATAACAAAGAAGTCCCAGAGTGACCAGAAGGAATGAAATATTCAAGATCAGAGCAGACTAGATGACATAGAGACAAAAAAAAAATATTCAGAGGATCATAAAATCAGGAGCAGGTTCTTTGAGAACATAAATGAAATTGACAAAACTTTAACCAGACTTATCAAGTGAAAGAAGGGGAGGACCCAAATAAAGTCAGAAATGAAAGACGAGAAGTGATGATTAATACCACAGAAATATAAAGGATTGTAAGAAATTACTATGAACAATGATATGCCAAGAAATTGGACAACCGGGTGAAATGATAAATTTCTAGAAACATACAATGTCCAAAACTGAATCAGGAAGGAGCAGAAAATCTGAATAGACCAATAATTAATAACACAGTTGATCCAGGAATTAAAAAATCATGGGCAAATAAAAGGCCTAGACCGGATGGCTTCACAGGCAAATTTTACCAAACATTCAAAGGAGTACTAATACCTATCCTTCTCAAACTATACCAAAACATTCAAGAAGAGGAAAGCCTCCCAAACTCTTTTTACAAGTCCAGTATTATTCCAATCCTAAAATCAGGTGAAGACACAACAAAGAAAATTACAGGCCAATATCTCTTATGAACATACATGCTAAAATCCTCAATACTAGCAACCAAGAACCAGAAGTACTTTGAAAAGATTATACACTGTGATCAAGAGTGATTTATTCCAGGATGCAAGTATGGTACAATATTTGTGAATGAATAAATGTGATACATCACATAAAAAAAATGAATGAAAAAAATAACAAGGTCATATCAATAGATGCAAGAAAAGCATTTGATAAAATCCAGCACACATTTATGATAAAACCACTTAGCAAAGAGAGAAGAGGGGGATCATACCTCAACATAAAAAGGCTATATACTAAAAGCCTACTGCCAACATTATACTCAGTGGGCAAAAACTATAAGCTTTTCCCTTAAGATCAGGAACCAGACAAGGGTATCTACTTTCACCACTCTTATTTAACATAGTACTGGAAATACTAGCCACAGCATTCAGACAAGAAGAAGAAATTAAAAAATCCAAACTGGAAAGGAGGAAGTTAAACATTATTCAGAGACAACATGACAGTGTACGTAAAAAATCCTTAAGACTCCACTCCATAACTATTTGACCTAATAAGTGCATTCCACAAAGTAGCAGGATACTAAGTTACTATTTAGAAATGGATAAAATTTTTGTACACTAACAAGGAACTAAGAAAAAGAGAAGCCTAAGGAAAAAATCATTTACTATAGCAACAAAAATATAATAATAAAGTACCTCGGAATAAATTTCACCATAATATAAAAGACCTGTAAGTGGAAAACTATAGTACACTGAAGAAAGAAGTTGAGGAAGATACAAATAAACGGAAGCATTCGCCCTGTTGATGGATGGGAAGAATTAACATCAGTAAAATGTGCATACTGCCGTAAGCAATCTGCTGATTCAATGCAATTCCTATTAAAATACCAGGGGTATATTTCACAGATCTAGAACAAATATTCCAAAAATTTATATGAAACCAAAAAAGAGCCCAAATAGCCTTAGCAATCTGGAGAAAGAAGAACAAAGTTGGAGGGATCACAATACCTGATGTCAATCTATATTACAAGGCCACTGTAATCAGAACAGTCTGGTACTGGCATAAGAACAGACATGTAGAACAATGGCACAGAATAGCGAGATGAGAAATAAACCCACATCTTTATGGTCAGTTAATATTTGACAAAGGTGACATGGGCATACAATGGAGTAAAGACAGTCTCTTCAATTAAAAGTGTTGAAAAAACTGGACTGGGAAATGTAAATCGTGATACCATAAAAATCCTAGGGGAAAAAGGCAATAAAATTTCATATATCTCACATAGCAATATTTTCTCTGATATATCTCCTAGGACAAGGCAAATAAAGGAAAAAATAAATTTGACTATATCAAATTAAAAAGCTACATGGCTAAAGAAGACATCATCAAAATAAAAAGTGAACCAACTGTATGGGAGAACATATTTATTTGCCAGTGATACATCAGACAAGGTTTTAATTTCCAAAATTTATTAAGAACTTATACGACTCAACACCAGGAAGACAAATAATCCAATTAAAAATGGGCAAAGGACCTGAATAGACACTTTCAGGGAGGACCTACAGATGGCCAGCAGACATAAAAAAATGCTCAACATCACTAGCCATCAGAGAGATGCAAATTAAAACCACAGTGAGATTTCTCACCCTCCAAAATGGCTATCATTAATAAATCAAGAAACAACAAGTACTGGTGAGGATGTGGAGAAAAGGGAACCCTAGTGCAGCATTGTTCGGAATGCAGAATTGTGTAGACACTGTGGGAAACAATATGGAATTTCCTCAAAAAACTTAAAAGTGGAACTACTTTTTGACCCAATGGTTCCACTGCTGGAAATATACCCTAAGAATCTGGAAACACCAATTCAAAAGAATTTTTACTTTATTTTATTGATTATGCTATTACAGTTGTCCCATTCCCCCCCTTATTCCCCTCTAACCTGCGCACCCCCTCCCACCTGCATTCCCCCCCTTTAGTTTATTTCCATGGGTCATATATATAAGTTCTTTGGCTTCTACATTTCCTATACTATTTTTAACCTCTCCCTGTCTATCTTCTACCTACCATTTATGCTACTTATTCTCTGTATTTTTCCCCCTCTTCCCACCCACTCCCCCACTGATAACCCTCCATGTGATCTCCATTTCTGTGATTCTGTTCCTGTTCTACTTGTTTCCTTAGTTTGTTTTTGTTTTAGGTTTGGTTGTTAATAACTGTGAGTTTGTTGTCATTTTACTGTTCAGAGTTTTGATCTTCTTTTTTTTAGATAGGTCCCTTTAACGTTTTAGGGAGGAGAAAGCAAGAATGACCATGGGTTCTAAGAAAAGCAACCCTATCTAGGTAATCAATCATGAGATCAGGAGCTTAGACTAAGCGTTAGGAAATTGACCGAGTAGCAAACTTAAGAAGCATTTACTTTTAGGTGCCAGCTTCAGGTACTCTTTCTGGCAACAGTTATGTCATAAGAAGATGTTTACCAAGTCTTCAGCATTGTCCTCAGACCTTTCTGTGCATTGACTCATTAATCTGCACAACTTTGAAAAGACACAAAGGAGCCCCTTGGTCTGAGTTCATCATTCCTGCCAAAGCCGCCTTCTGTCCCAGTCTGGCCCAACGGGACAGCGCAGCTGGGGCAAGACTTTGTGACCCTGTGCATCTGTAATCGGTATGTCACAGAATGACAAAGTGTAGATGAATAAATATCAGGAAGGAGAAGGAAAATAAGTTGTTCATTTCTTCTTAATGTTCTCACTTGGGGGAAAAAATGATTCTGGTTTCATACTAACCAAAAAAAAAAGTACTCCATTTGACCTTTTACTGTGTGTGTGAGAGAACACTCATTTTCACAGCACACTGACCAGATAGACTGGTAAAAAAAGCTTCTAATTCCAGTGTGATTTTTATAGTATATACAGTTTACAACATTACATTTAATGGTTATTTAAGGATGAAATTTTTTGTAAAAATACTTGATCTTAAATAAATAAAGTAACACAAACCTTTAGGAATTGAGGTTAGTTTTGCCTCTGCAATTCTGATATGGAACACTGTCACCCCTTCAAACGCCCCTGGCTCAATCCCATTGCTGTCAAGAGGGTTTGCGCTCATCTCTGTGGGGAGGCAGAGATTACATAATTTAGCATAAATGTGTTTTACTAGAATGAAAGTGACAATGCAGAGATACACATCCCCAAAACCGAAGAATTGTTTAGACTCATTTCTATTTCTATGTTTACTCACCTTTTTGTCAGCCTGGGAAAAGATGGCTTTGCATTACATAGGCTAGACTATGTAACAGGTTTACTGTTTTGCTTTGAATTACTAAATTATTATCACTCTCTTCCCACCATAAGCATGATCAAGGATTCATTGTAGTAATATTACATTTAAGATTATTGAGCTAAATACATTAAAAATACTACCTTTAAAACAGAAAAAACAGATCATCCTACATATAATTCAAAATATTTGTATTTGCCAGTATACATTAATTTGTTAGCTAAACTTTTAAAATTACAAGTCAATTAGAAATTGTTACTTATTAACAGAAATCAAACTTAGGAAATGCCAGTAAGTGATGCTGATTGAATTAAATAAGTGAATAAATGAGTGAGAATATTGGTTAGGCATTTTGAATGTATATTATTGGAGCAGATGGCATTCCATGAGTGTTAAAAGTAAAATTGAGTGGAATTTAAAATATACAATAAAAAAATTTTTAGCTCAATAATCTTAAAGCAGATAATGAAAAGTTAAATGTACATTCCAGACAATATCTGAATTAATTTTCTACAGTGCATTTGAGTACTTTGTACAATACATTAAAAATACTACCTTTAAATTTAATAATAACAGATTTTACCAATGAAGGGGCAGTCAGAAAACAGAAACCACACCAAATATTTAAGAAGGGGGAGTCTTGAGAGTTCATGTATGCGTGTGTTACAAAAGGTATCTTTCAGTGCTATAAATTTTAATATTTTAATTGATTTGTAAATGGGTTATCTCAGTAAAGATTATTAGGTTCGAAAGTTTAATTTTGGGCCCTGGCTAGGTTGCTCAGTTGGTTGGAACGTCTTCCTGTGCACCAAAAGTTTGTGGGTTCAGTTCTAGTTTGGGGCATGTTCTGGAGGCAACCGACTGAAGTCTCTCTCGCTCTCTATCTATCTCTCTTCCTCGCTCTAAAATTAATAAACATATCATCAGGTGAGGATTTTTAAAAATAATTCATTAACTTTGGAAATTATCAGTCTTAAAAGTTGTTAATGATGTTAAAAATCTCTACCTCTTTATATTAATTATAATTTCTAAATGTCTCATTTATTTGCAAAAACTTACCCAGAACATGTAAAGCATTCAGTCCTTTGAATGTTTCCTTTTGTATTTTCTTTACTTTATTATCATGAATTCTGAGTTCTGCTAATGATTTGGGAAGATTAAGTGGTATTTCATTTAGTTGATTGTGGGACAAGTATAGTCTTCTCAACTTTTTTGTGGTTAGAAATGCTTTTGGGTGAATCTTTGTTAGCTTGTTGTTGTTCAGGATCAAAGCCTAGATGAAGCATAAAAAGTTATACCATATTAGGAAGTGGATTGATTTAGCAGTGTTATACAGCGATCAGTCACTCATGGGAGTCAATGCAAGTTAGGTCATTTTGTATACTTGATTAATAATGTAAATAATTCCTCAGCCTCATCTAAACTTTCTCTCTCTCTATACATATGTGTATATAGAGAGAGAGAGTTGGAACAGTGCAAAGCTTTAATGATTGTTTTTGTGCCTTTGGTTTATTTTTGAGTAGGTGATGTGTTCTCATGGTTGGGGCACCCATCCAGTTTCCACTTCCCTTAATGGAAGTGGTTGGTAGTATTATTTTTATCTTACCTTAAAGTTTGTTCACTCTGCATAATTAAGATTAGCCTCACTTTTTTCATGTTTCCTAATGTTTGCCATTTTTCCTAGAATATAGATCTGTCAAAATAAACTACAAAGTGCCCTCAGGCATATTTAAAACATAGGGAAACAGTGGTGAGACTTGAGGAATGACTCAACCCTTCCTCACTTTCCTGGTTATTTCTCAGTGTGATGTGGCAGCACCTTTTAGCGGTGACAACAGCCCTTAGAGTGAAAACTTACAGTATCAGGCCTCTGCATTCCTGACAGCCACACCCTTTGTGCCCTGCTGAGGGTGCTGACTGCCACACTCTTGGTCCCCTAGGATGTGCAAACTTCAGGACCAAAACTGGGAGAGTGCTTGGTAACCAGGACTTGTCAGTCACCCTAGTAATTATTTTCTCTGCAAAATGAACATAGCTTAGTCCTTGTTTCACTGCTAGATTTTGCAGGCGTTTCCCCAGGGTGACGGCAGGTAGCTTAGCTTCCTTAGGGTTTTTATCTCTCCCTGCTAATCTGTCAGGGAGCAGCTCTCCGTGCTTTGCATTTATGAATTTTGTCCCCAGTCCCATTCGACAGCACTGCTCCCCTTGTTTCCACAGTGTGTTAATATGCTTTTCCAGGGTCATTCATGTTGTTGTCACTGCACAGAAGAAATACAAAAAAATGCTTTGGCAGTTAAACCCTATTATGTTTACTCATTTCCCTGTAGGCACTTTGCGTCTCCCTTTTCTTGCCCTTCTTTCAGACATATCACTACTGTTAAATTTTTTTTACCTGGGAAAATGTAAGCCCAGAAGAGATGAAAACTACATTTAGTTACTAAATGGTAAAACGTACTCCTTTCTGAATGTATGATATCAATTAAGATTTCTTTTTTCCCTTGGTTATGCTGAAATGTGGGACTCCGTGTCGGAGGTGGGGGCAGAGGGGAGTATAACAAATTGGTGAACCTTCACTCAACCCCATGAGGTCAATTTAACAAAAAATTATTTCTTTCCTTTTAGTAATGAGGAAATGCACACAAGTGAGGAAAAGTGACTTGCTTCCTACCTGGCCCAGCCCCTCCGCCCTCCACACTTGGCTCTTCCTGTCACGTGCAGTTCCTGTGGGCTGCCTCTGGAAGAGGCCCCGAAGGAGATGTGTGCGTGTTAGAGCCACCCGTTGTGCCTGGGGCTTGGGTTTTTTTCTCCTCTGATTAAGACATGCGGTTGTCAGAGCTTTATAAAAGGAAATATAAGTAGTATAAAATGGGGTAAGAGTTTTTATGTAGTGCCATCAAATACTACCTCAGCAAGTTAGGTGATCAGGCTCTCTCCAGTTAAGCTGTGCTTTTCAGTGTTGGCTTTTACATAAAAGTTCCAAAAGTGACAGTCACAGAGCTCCAAACAATGTTGTTCTATATAAGGCCTGCAGATGAGGAAACTATAGCCTTTCAGGAGTAGGACAATATGATGAATGCGGCTTCACATTCATCACTAATGGGCTGAAAGTGAACTGTGAGTGTGTGTCTGTGTAATGAGCTCACTCATTCTCTGATGCTTGTATTGTCCTTTGTGTAAGAACCACAGTGCTAAACAAGCAGCTCATGCATAATATAGAACATTTATAGATAATCAAAAAAAACATTTTCATTCTCTTTAAAGACAGGTACCTATCATATAATTAAATAAATGTTTTAAAATATACAATATGCCCAAAATTCCAGTATAAAGTATGTGCTTTAAAAAGTATTTTAGCCCTGGCTGGTGTGCCTCAGTGGTTGAGTGCCAGCCTGCAAATCAAAGGGTCACCAGTTCAATTCCCAGTCAGGGCACATGCCCGGGTTGCAGGTCAGGTCCCCAGTAGGGGGCGGGCAACAGGCGGCCACACATTGATGTTTCTCTCCCTCTCTTTCTCCCTCCCTTCCCATCTCTAAAAAATAAATAAAATCTTTTTTTTTTTAAGTATTTTACATTAGTAGTGTAAATAAACATTCTGAGTTCCCTGCTATTGTTACAGCCCTTTTACAACTAAAAAGGTTGGTCTCAGAGAGGTGAGCTACCTTCCCAGTGCTTCTGGTGGAGCCCAGATCTGACCCAGGCCTGCCTGACTGTGGAACCCTTACCTTCCAGTAAAATGCCACATAAAAATGGACAAAAAGGAAATGAAGGAGGCCTAAGACAGCTCCTGTCATCTTTTCCATTTTTGTTTACCAATGATTAACAGGACTGCATATGGACTAAGTCCCTGTATTACTCCTGAAATGTAATAAATAATGATATGACAAATGAAAAACTTTTTTATGATTTTGATATTAAATGTGGCATTAATTATTCTTGTGGTGTATAGCTGAATATAGGTTGAAGAAGTGGTAGAAGCATTCATAGGCTGTATTTCCAACTTACAAGTTTAGAATAATGGCCTTGCCATTCTCCGAAAGTTTCTGTGGTCTGAAGTGGATAGGGTGGTCTGGATGGATCCTTGATGGAATCCATTGTGCTATTTATATTTCTGATTACTCGATATTTAAGTGAGACTTTGGTTGTGCAAGAAGTATATACTCTTCCAGGTTCTCTCTCTCTTCCTCTGTGTGTTTGTGTGTGTTATGGTATATATGGAGCTTAACCAAATCTGAGCTGTCTGCACAGTACATTTAAAAGGAAAGGGAGCGATCAGGGTCCCACGAGCCCAGATGCCTGGAAGTGCAGAGAAGAGAGTGGCTTTGCAGGGAGGCTGACTTGGCTCCCTGCAGCGGCCACCCCTTCTGGGGAAATTTGGTATGAGGGCTGAGCTAGAGAGCCTAAGAAAGAGCATACCTCCTGCTGCCTAGAACACAATCAGCTTGATTGTCTTTGCTCATCCAGCTGACACACAGACACTGGTTTGCATCATGAGACTCAATAGTCCCCTCTTCCTGTCTGCTGGGATGAGTCACTATGGTCCATGCACTGGTCTGAGGGTAACTGGTAGGCAGGGTGGACTCAAGTCTTTTACATACAGAAAGATAATAGGCCTACTTGGCTGGGAGCAAGAAAAGGTGGTCATGGTGTCTCTACCTTCTCCTCTTACAGACACTCCTTCACTGCAGTTGACAGCGTTTGCATTTCCTCTCTCCAGCACAGTGTGAGAATGTGGAGGAGGCTGAGAGAGCAGTGTTGGCTGAGCACCCACTGAGGGGAGAGATGACCCCATGCTTGTGACAGTGTGGAATCAGGCTCCCCCTCAGACTTAATTCCAAATTACATTAGAAATTGTACTCGCTAAAATCTAGAGACTCAAAATATTAAAAAGAAATAAAAATCTTTTAAATCTTAGAAAATTAAAATATTAATAAATAAGGAAAATTTTTTCATCTTTAAAAATCTAGGAAAAAAAGCCATACAAGTATATATTAATCATTTGGATATATTGCATGTGCTATTGTTAGACATTTGCGGTGCCTTAAGATAAATAACTTGGTTTGGGTACAGATTTTCTTAACATTGCATGCCGAGTTCTTATAAATAATCATAATCTTACTCATTTTATTGTAGAGTGACTATGATTACCTAAATAGATCATAAGCTCATTTAAGGACCATTTACTTAATTTTTAGCCCACCGCCTTTCACCTGGCTATTATTCAGTGAACGTCAGTTGAATTAAATTATTAATTTAATTAAATCTATAAGTTTTCATTAACTAGAACAGCTCTGAATAGCAGACATTTTGTCATTCTTTACACAGAAAAGTAAGATTTGTTTACATGAACACAATACGAGTAATTATTAGTAGTGATAGAAATTTTCATTTAAATATTTGAAAATATTAGCATATATTCTTACATAAAGTGAAGAGAGTCCTTTAAAATCATTTTCTTTGATTTCCTTAATCTTATTGTTTTGAAGGTCAACCATTCGAGTATCAAAGGGAATGTTGCTCGGGACGGAGGACAGACCTGAGAAATAAACACACGTGTTACACATGCCTTCTGTGCCGCGGGGGCGGAGCTGATGTTGGAAATGTGGGTTTGTTAAGAATCCGTGGTTACCACCAAGTAGCAGATGACTTAATGTGTAACATATGACAAAAGTATTGTTCTTTGGAAAGCCTTTCCAGTAGTTTATTTTTACCAGGTGTCTAGCTGGGTCTAGCCGACTCTGTTCATCTGCTGCAGGTGGCAGTTAGGACGGCCAGAACATGACCACCCGCCGAGGCACGGCATCTGCTGATGCACTTCTGGCTGATGAACATGAAAGTTCTTTGCACGTTTTCAGTCTGTTGTACTAAATCGGAGCCTGTGGGCTTTGACCATTTTAAGAAGCCTAAAATATCTTTAACATTTTGCTTAGAAAAATAGATGAATTACATTATTCTCATACATATTATCAAAAATTTATTGCCCATTTTCTTTAATAATGAACTTCTTAATAAGTTGTAAATTATTTCATTTGTAAAAACTTATTCACCTATAAGTTATTGTTGACATCTAAGTGTGCAGTATAGCTTTAATGAATTCATCATCCACAGCATTGGTTCTTTTTCAGCCATATGCTCCAGTTTTAAGTTACCTGGGCCCACCTATTACCGTATTCTTCAGACTATAAGACACACTTTTCCCCCTCAAATTTGGGAGGAAAATGGGGGTGCGTCTTATAGTCCGAATGCAGCTTACCTGGCTCACATTGGTGAAATATTATATTACTTATGTTATTACATATTTTACCACATTTTTTGCTTAAAAATTTTTTTCCCCTATTTTCCTCCTCTAAAACCTAAGTGCATCTTCTTGTCTGAAAAATACGGTAGTCACCATGCCTCTTTGCAGGTACAAGAATAGTTTCCTTTTCTGTCATCTCAGATCAAGGTACAACTACATCTTCTTTGTGTAGACACTCTAAATATTAATTAAATTATTTTAAAAGACTTAAATTTATTTTTACCTCTTAACTTAAAAAAAAAGGGAGCAGAAAATTACCAGGATCTGTATATAGTGCGTTTGTTCCTTACCATTTTTGCTTTTCCTCGGTGGCTGGACATGCCCATCCCTACTTGTTGTCAGACTTTCCAAACTATAGTTAATGCTCAGTGAGTATGGGGCCTTGTTCCCCCCAATATTTTATTGTTTAAATGTAATGTTCAGAAAAGCAGAAAGAATTTTACAATGAAAACCCATATTCTCTTTTTACCATCAACATTTTACTATACGGACTGACCATTACCTCATCTTTTTTAATGCATTTTAAAGTGAGTTTCAGATATTGGCACACTTTTGTTGGAGCCATCCTTATTCCTTAAGAGTAATGTTACATTTAATAGCCCCAATTGAAGAATTCTGTATCTAAATACTGTGACTATCAATACTTCACTCCACAGCCTTCCCTCCATACTTTAAGACTGACAACTCTTTTGAGAAGTTTTGCCATTGATAGGTGAAAGGAAAAGGGGATTAGTAACTTGATGGGCTAACATAGTAGCAGTTTTATTAGGACATTATTTTGATTTTCGAAAATGGAGTGGAAGGTCTTATTGGAAGCTGGAAGTCCTACCGAAGGGCCTGATGATGTAAACTTTGACAAAACTTCCCCCACCCTACCCTTGATGAAATTAGCTGCTCTGGAAAGAATTTTGTTTTTCTTGGGGGGGAAGAGCGACAAGTATTCAAACCTTTTCATTGTCAGCGGTTGTGGGGGAGGTACCGTATACGCTGCCAGTGGTGAGATAGCATTTAAAGGTATGTGTCAGTACAGAATTTGTTGAGCTGATTTTTATTTTATAAGATAAATATTCAGGAAAACACGATTTATAACCAGCAATCTATCATAAGAGGGTTTGGTTTTTCTCAGTTCTTTCATGACAGTCATGTACTGGAGCAGAGTTATGTAATATTTCTCCAGAATCTTCGTATTGAGGCAGATGACTTTGCTCCGGAGCAAATAGGAAGGCCGTCACATGAGGATGGCCTTTGCTAAAGATGAATCTCTCCTTACTCACAATCATGCACACCTAGCTGGGTCAAAGTACACGTGTACATTTTTGTAGCGGTTTTAGTTTTACAAAGTATTTTCATATGTTCAACTCTGCAGACTGATGTTAGAGTTGTTTCCTGCCTGGGAAGCAGTTTAGAAATGACAGTACATTCTGATATTTCTAACTATAACCTTTTCTCGTACCAGAGTCTGTCTCAGCTTCCGCATTTCTCCTTCCTGCTGCTCTTCTTGCGCTCATTCTCACTGCGCTTCCAGACTAGCTTTTCTCAAGTATTGCTTTATCTTTTTTTCACACCAGTGCCAAAGGTAAGGCTTAAAAGCCAATTTTTTCCTGCCCTGTATATGCCATTAACACTTTCCCACTGATTTTAGCTAATAATCTTTTCCCAAATGCTTTTTATTCACCTCTCTCATTTTGTCTCTAGAGTGTATAGTAACAAGATTTGACTAGTGCCACACATTCTGTAACAGTAGGAAGTGAGCCTAAAACTTTCAGAGATACCATATGCTCATGCGCACTCCGGAGGTTGCCCTGATGGGCCCGCCAGCTCCAGAATGGGAGATGTGTGTCAGACTTTGGCTTACTGTAGTGCGGCAGACTTGAGTCATCCTCTCTTTTGGAAATAGGTGAATATAGCTACTCTTGATGTAAATTTCCATCACATTCTCTTTTTGAGCAGGCTGTAAGTGTGTCCCTGTATTTGAGAACACCTTCAGTAGAGGTATTAAAAAATAAAATACTTAGAGAATTACACATTTTAAGAGATTTTAAAAAGTAATTTAGTTTAGTCACTTCTTTTGTAGACAGTTCTAAACTCAAATCACTCAAAACAAATAGAGAATTATCTTTAAAATACGTAGATTAGGGATTTCACAACTCTTCAACCTATTTCTTTTTTTAAGTTTCAATGACCTCAGCAAGACAAACAACCTGATTTAAAAATGGGCAGAGGAACCTGAACAGACACTTCCCTGAAGAGGACATACAGAGGGCCCTATAGACATGAAAAAGTGGTCCACATTACTAATCCTCAGAGAAATGCAAATTAAAACACAATGAGATATCACCTCACACATGCCAGAGTGGATACCATCAATAATGTATAACTTATTCATTGTTCTGGACAGTTGATTAAATTTGTTATTGTAGAATTTTGCTAAAAAGTGCAATCTTAACCTGCTAACACCCTGAGGTGAAGAAACTACCATAACATACATTCTTTCTGAAGGAAATGAAAATGAAGCCCTTTGGTTTAAATTTGGGAAGAAAAAGGAATGTTCTGTATATGAAATTCTCATTGTTTTCCTCTAATTTTTTTATTTTTAAAATCAGTTTGAACGTACTTTGGGGTTTGTTATACTTTTCAAAAATTCAAATGAAAAGTTTGTTACAATCACTGACTTGATTTCTGAAATTTCAATGAAGACTTTCCCTGTTTATTTTTGTCAGAATGATGTTATTCTCCACAACAAGTTGACATGTTCTTACCTAGGTCAGAACAGTGTACAACTCTTGAGTAGCACTGGCATCCAAACGGACAGATTGGAAACAGATTGAATGGGAAGAAAGGGTTAATTGACTCTCTGGTTGGAAAAAGAGAGTTGTCACCATCAGCATCAGCATCTCCTTCATCTTCCATGTCCTTCAGCATCGTATTCTTCAGCATCGTGTATGAAGGGCGAAATAAGGGCTGGGCAGAGCACAAAGCCAAGAATACTAGGAGCACATACTCCTTCATGTTGTCTTGTGTCCTGTGACTAAGTAGACATTGAAGAGGAAGTTACAGGTTAAACATACAATTTCTGCAACTGTGTATTTGTCAGAACTGGCAAAAGTACAATAAAATGTCACTGTTATCCATTGCTAGTGTGAGAGTAAATTTATAAAACATTTTGGAAAGCAGTTCAGCAGTATGCATTAGAAGCTTTAAAAAGATTTGTTTTTCATGTAGTAATTGTTTTTTAGAATTGAGTCTCAGGAAATAATTCTTATATGCATGAAGATGTTCATCATAGAATTATATATGATAGCAAAAAGTTAAAGGCAATGCTGTGGTTAAGGAGAAATAGTAAAATAGGGTATATTCGTGAAATACTTTGTAACGCACAAGGTATTTGCATAGATGTTTAAAAATACAAAATGTGATTTTTTTGAAATGAAAAACAAATATAGAAAATTCAGACATACCAAACAAAATCCCTGACCCAAATATACCTAATTGATTATAATCTCTGGGTAATAGAACAATTAATAACTTCTTCCTTTCTTTCTTTTTTTTTTACTTTTTATAATGAGCAGTAAGTGCAGCTTTTATAGTAAGGAAACTAATAAGTGTTTTTAAAAATAAACCAGATCATCATACCTGGCTGTTCCCAAATCCTTCCATGGGCTTCATATCTGTGTCAGTTTCACAGTAAAATCTCCATGTCCCCTTGGCGCACATCTGGAAGTTTTCTTTAGTGGATCTCTCTCCTGCCACCCTCCCTAGCCTCAGTCTCAGAGTTGGTCATTTTTTCCACAATGTCATTTGAATTTCTTCCTTCTAATCTGTTCCATCGTCTAACACCTGATCCCAGGCATCCGAGGTCCAGACTGTTCTTTCTTACCCATTTTTCCACTGTGTACTTTGTTTGGTTTTATAGGGGGGATTTGTTTTTAGTTGTATTTTTTAAAGTCCACACAAAACTGGAATGTATGAGAGATAACCTTCTGAACATGGTTTTGTTGTTAATCTGATTGTGGATATTCCCACAAGTTTGTTTACTTATCATAGTATCTTAACTATTACCTGTGAAACATACATTCTTTGTAATTTTCAAAAATCTGAAGCATTATGAACTCATCCAAAACAGATTTATGCCTGTCATTCCCTCACCCAGATTTCTCTCAGCCAGGTCATCCAGCAGTGCCACTGGCCTTCATGCCTAAGCACCAGACGGCCCCTTAGGCAGTGGTTGGCCCAGCCCTAGGAAGGCCTGCCCCCACATCCCTGAATCGTACAAGCTGCTTATACTTTCCCAGAACCCAGGCATCAGCTTTAACATCTCTTTTTCTGGACTTAGGAATCAGAAGTGAATTAACTAAATTAAAACATTCACTTATATGTGGTGTGTCTTTTAATCACCAGAGGAAGGTTAGCATTAATTCTTAGAACTCTAAATGGCAACATGAATATTTTGCCACCCAGGTGGCTGGATGTCACCAGCTCAATATGTGAAATTTCCCCGTGATGACCTGCACCCAGTTTGTGCTAGGCAAGAGGAGAGTATAGGACATGTTTGAGAATGGTAAAAGCTTTTTATATTTTAATAATTCTATTCTGAAATCCCATTTCAGAACTCTGCATTGGCTTGTGGAAGTATCAATTAAGAATTTATTATAGATGCACCCCTTACATTAACCTGGAGGAATGGGATGTGCAAAGAGCTTCCGTGTCTTCCCCAAGACCACATGACCAAAGAAAATTGGAACCTGAGTTAGAGTTCGTTTTTCCCAACCCATTCTCTGCATCTTCTGATGCAGCCCACGTGGGAGCACTCTACTTTTATCCCCAAATCTAGGGGCCTCATAGGCACACTCTGTCATTTCTCTCTCTCCAGCCAGTCTACACATTGTTTCTGGTTCATACCTGTATGGAAAGGGGCTCAAGGATAGCTTGGGTTGGGAGAGTGGGAGTGGGAGTAGTTCTGTGGTCAGGTTTGTATAGTACAGAGAGAGATTGTGCTAGCAACTCCAAGCCCAGCAGCTTCTGTCAGCCGTCCCTGAGAACAAGCAGGTTGCTATTCTGTATTCCTGGAATCCTGGAAGTTAAGGTCATCTTGGCTTCTTTTCCAATATCACTTTGTCTGTGGTACATTATTTCTGCTTCTTGGCTGCCTGCCTAACTTTTATCCATTATGTTTCTTGACCTTATGCTTCTTTGTGTAAGGTCAAGAAATGCTTCGTCTTAATGCTTGGCCCCCAGTTTTTGCCATGACCCCCAAAACTCTCAGCTAATTCAGTTCTTAGTCCTTAGCTAAACCAAAGCTTATCCCTGGTACCAATTTATTTTTTAACATTGTTCTGCATTTTAGCTATGTCTTCTGGGGCCATGACAGCCCTGACCTTTTCTGACCTTGGCATAGAAGCTGTTGAATGAAATGTCATTTGAGATCCTGTTTCTGGCTTTATTTGAGGTTGCTGGCGTTTTTCGCTAAACATCTATCAGGTACCTGCTGTGTACCAGACCGGTACTAGGATGTGGAATCTGTGAGGTGGAAGACATCTGGGCACTCTTCCCTGCTCAGAAAACAAAGCCATAGCCCATAATGTGCTACTGTCTTTGTAAAAGTTAATACTTGTTCAGGTAAATTAATAGAAAAACTAAAAAATAAATGTCTGAGTTAGTAAATAGGACTAAAGTGCAAGTGAACTGTGCTGTGTAACTGTGGTTCGATCAGCTTTGAGGAATCTCCAGGTGTGTGGTTCTCAGAGTCTGAAAGTAAAATTTTCATCATAAGTCTGTCTGCTCTTCATGGCCCTCAGCTTACTCTTTGAGGTCAATAGAAATAAAGACATCTATAAAAAACCGAGTATACACGCATGTGAACAAGAGATTGAAATAGAGTACGCAAACCTATTAAAGAGGGGTAGTGGGATTATGAATGAAAGATTATGTTGCTTTCTAAATATTTCAATATTAGCCTTCCAACAAATAGGTCCTCCTATTTGCTTCGGTCCTCTTTGTATTTTGGCCTTTTTTTCTACCATTTCTACAGCATGAGACATTCAGTGCAATTAAAGGTTTTCACATATTGTTCCCCCGAAAGTCTGACAGCAGTGCCCACCTGGGAGGTTGTTTGGGACTGCAGCTTTCTGAGGCCTGACCCCACTTACTGTAATCCCTGGGAGATGAAGAGTTTGGTAAAAACAAACAAAAAACTGTGTTTGAGTTGGTTGACTTTAAGTTTCAGTATTTTCTTGTAGAAACTTAGAGGTTTAAGGGTTATGGTTTCCCAGTCTAGACCAGAAAAATCTATTTAGCACCTATATACGTGAAAATACAGACTTAAGAAAACCATAGAGCTTTTAAAAATATATGTAAGAGGAATGTGTTAGCCAAAGTGGGAAAAAACCTGGAACATGTAGGCTTTCCCTCTGGCCTGGCAGACAGGGACTTGCCTTCACGTCTGCAAGCCCTACCTGCCTTCCACTTCCTGCTGCAGCCATGTTGCCCTGTAACCTAGGAGAGCCTGGGAATGGGGTGCAGGCTAGGATGAGGAGCAGAGCTGGGAGGATCCAGACAAGTCAGTCACACAGATGAGAGGGAGGAAAGAAGCCGTGTGTGTGTTTTAGGGCAGGGTTGTTTCTCTTTCATATCCCCTCCTACTGACCAGCTCACCCGTGGGGATTAGGAGGCTCCTCCCTTCCTTTCTTCCTTCTATACTCCTTTCTTATACTAAATAGTTATGTGAGACCCTCCCTGCCTTAGATGAGGTGGAGACTCTGGCCTGCTGATTAGACAGTGGCACATATGTGGTAGTTAGGAAGCTTTCCAGTTGATGGCTGGTGTGGGCAGTGACCTGTCATGCGGGTAGTGAGTGAGGGAGGAGACCTGTGGAAGCAGGAAATGTCATCTAGTTGGAACTTCCTTCTAGTGTTGGAGGTTCCTCCAGAACACTCTGGACCAGATAGTATGTTTGCTGTCTGTTTGCTGAACTCCAGTGAGAGGAATCAGGGAGCATACCTCACGGAGAGGCATCCAGTTTCCATTGTTGTCCATCTGCGGTTGATAGGAAATTCTTTATATTGAAACCAAAAATGCCTTCTGGCATATTCATCTCTCTTTACTAGTTCTGTCTTCTATTAGCCATGTAAAATTAATCTTATATTTTTGTATTCTCATATTCTGGTTACTTGAAAAGAGAAGTCAGACGAAACTTGATTCCGTGAGGAACTCAACATTTATACCCTTGATCTGAGATGATAAAGCCTTGATAGAGTACAAGTGATCATAGACCCCAAACCTTACCTTATTTTATTTTAGCAATTTTTTTATCCATAGAGAAAGGTTGGAATGTCCAGGATAGAATACTGTATAGTAATGGGTTTTCCCCTATTTTCAGAAAGAATATAAAGAATAATAGTTCTCATTTAAAATGATGTGACTTTTAGTTGTCTTATTTTAAATTTTGAGTGTATTAATATGGCTCAAGTTCTTACTTGATTAATTTTGGCAGTATTTAAGTCCAGGTCTCAGGAAGACTCAGTATTTTCCCAGTTTAGACCAGTTTTGCCAAAGGTTTTTACTCATGGTAAGCTGTGGAATTTGGTTTGAAGTTTCTCTTAGTCAGAGTAATATTTGGAATATTGTTTTGATACTAATGCTGTTATTGATTGAACCATGGCACACTGGGGACTTTCCTTCCATTGCCCTCTTTGACATCTTAAGAAGCTGAGGCCGGCCTCCTCACTCCTGCACTGTCTGCACGGCCACTTCCCAAGTCCTCATCCCACAGCGACTTCCAGATAGTACCCAAGTTGTCCTCAGAGAGCACAGGGTACTAAGTTTGCCCATGTTTTCAGGACTGAAAATGAGGCTAAGAAGTGTCTTTCTGAATTTGCATAAGCTCCTGTTTTCCACTTCAACATTCCACAAACTTAGAATGGAAAATTTATCTAACTGAAATGGTATTTCCTCTTAGACACTATTATTAGGAAAATAAATCACTGTGCTTATAACTCCCATGTTTGGCAACATTTCCCCTTGGCTGAAACATTTCTATCGGTTCTCAAATGCCAGTAGTAGTTTTCAGTATATACATGTTATATAACATACATTCACAGATGGAATCCAGACTAAATTGAGGTGTAATCAAGGCACAGCCTTGTAAGTGAACAAGTAAGGTTAACATCCAGGCATGCATTTGGAAACTTATTCACAGTACCTTTTTGGTTGTGGAAACTCATACTTTTATAGACTATACTTTCCTTAAAGTAATAATTAACTTTATCTTAGAAGTATAACTAGCATCTCAAAGAACTTGCTGGCTGCTTTTCCTTTTTTATCAGTTTTGTCCTTCATCAGTTTTTCAATGCATCTAGCAACCTAGCTGCTGTCTTAAAAAGCAAAAAACTCCTACCTCTTCATTTTTCTGCTGTTTCCTACAGTGGCCTTAAGACTTGTGCTTATAAAAGTAATCTCTTTTGTCCCAAATCTCAGATCAGTTATGAAATATTCCTTTTTAATATTTAAAAGCAGTAATACTTATTAATAAGCAGTAGTTAGTTGTAATAGAAAACTGCAGTCCTGTCATCTGCCCACCACTATACAATATTGCTAAATGTCAAAAACAAACAAAATAAAAAGATACTTTCACATATATGTGCACTTTTGATTTATTTTTATTTCTTTTTTTAAACAGTGACTCTCGGTAGGATTAAGTTTAAAAAGTACTTTATTTTTAGAGACGCATAGAACCCTGAGGTTTCTTTGTGATTCGTTTCTGCACGTGTGGCCACGGTTCAGGGCTGTCAGAGGAGCAAGAAAGAATGCTCTGCTCTATTCACACTAGGAAGGAGTAGAATATCCAGTACATTGCTTAATTTTTTTAAATCTAAGATTTAATAAAATTTTTACTTTGGGATGTGACAAAGGAAATCTTTGTTTTAAATTCAGACTTTATGGATTTTGTGAAAAGAAGTTCCTAATTTTTTATATTGAACAGAGAGCTAGTTAAACTGTTGCTGAGCATTATTTTTTCTTGGCATTGTGTGGCTTCCATTTTAGCTGTACAGTGCCATTTCATTACAGAAGATTAAGAAAAACATTTACCAAGGGAAAATAGGAATATTCAAATGTAAGTAAAATGACATTTGAATACATGTATTTAAAAATATATTAGAAAATAATCATAGTTTCTTATTAGTTATTAAGGTAGTATTATTTTCCTAAAAGATGAAAGCAATGTTTGCTTATATGATTTGTAAAGTCAGCCATGCAAACGTTGTTGGTGAAGCATAATGACATGCATTTATGAGGCTGTCAAAACAGTCACAATTATATTGAAAATAAATTCATTATATATAAACCATAAAAAGCTGAGTAACTTTAGATTGATATGTAATTAAATACTGATTTTTTAAGAAATTATACAGATCAACTTTAAACTTTATCATATAATTTACAAGCATTTATGTTAACAATGCTAATGTCTCCTTAGTATTAACTATAAAATAATTATATACTGGCACATGAAAAAAATACATGAAAACATACCTTGTAAGAAGAGAGTAAGCCCTCTTGAAGGTAGAATTTTCCACCATGTACTGCTTATCTGTAATGTAAATGTTCTCAGGTACTTTTTAAGAAGAAGAGATGAGGTGTTACATTTAAAAGGAAGGGACCCTTCAGCAGAGCCTGTGTGGCTGCACCCTGGGTGATGCTGGAATAAACTGCTTCCACAGATTAGCCCATGTTAGTACTGAGAAGCAAGATTAAAAACTTGTAACTGCTCATGTGTTTTTCATCACTGTTTGTATTGTAGCCAAGACTTCTAGCTAAACTCTAGACGTCTACTGGAAGATTCTGAAGAAAAAAAAGTGTGTAATAATACATGGCAACTGGCCATTGAAAATACAGTGATAGTCATTCAAGAAATACCTGATTTGAAAAAAAACACTTCATGAACTTCTTAAATGAATGAATACTTATAAATTATAAATTTAAAAAGTATTCACCCTATACATACCAACAAAATACTTCTCATTCTTAGTAAAGTGTATGAGCATTACTAAAGTATAAACCCAAACTCCGGAAGTATCTGAGACAGGAGCCATACTGTTGTTTTCTTCTGGTGACTGAAGCTATTACATAAAGCATGCTTCTCAATATTTTCTTCAAAAGCTTTAGGCCTGCTCTAGGCATGGCAGGGGAGCTGCCGACCAGACCCTATGTAATGCACAGGCATAGACGCCTGGACGCAGGTGACACCTGCTTGGACTTTCCCTTTTCAGGAGAATATCAGCTGTGACCACACAGTTTTTAGGGAGGACTCAGGGGCAGAAAGACACCATTCTCTGAGAAGAAAGTCATTGTTAGCATACCCTTTTCCACTTACTCCTGAGAGAATACCGAATTCCTACATCAAATAAGACATCATCCTTTGAGAGAGGACGTTTTCCTGAGTCTCGTGAGAAAGACTGACTAGTGCTAGTTGATGCCATTGGGTCTCCTGATTTTCAGGTCTCAGGGCCAGCCTCTTTGCAGAGTGCATTCCAGTCAGCAGGGTTTATTCTTTCCTGCCGTAAAGATTCTGACCATCCTTTCCCTCCTCCCAGAGAAATGGCAGCCACAACCAAGAGAGTACTGTGCCTCAGATGGGCAGGCAGCCAGCCCCCACCTAGATAAAGTACCCTTCCTTGGAACTCGAGGTGGACAGTTTCCTACACTGGGTCCGAGAAGCTTCAGGTCTGCAGCACCTGAAGGGTGGCAGTCCTCCTGTTTGGTTAGAGTGCTCACATATTCATTTATTCAGTTAAGTTTAGTTCAAAACAAGGTACATGCGTTACCTTGATAAACTGGGACAGCTTGAAAGTTGAACTGGATTTTATTAACCCGAGTTTCATCAGAACAGCAGCTGTAAATGGAAAGCCCTTGGGAAAAATCGCATTTGTCCTGCCCAGTGTTTTCTTTCATTATTTAACTTTTAATTGAAGTATATATTACAAAAATATGATGTGGCAAATGCAATTTTCCCCTCACTTTCTAAAGGTATGTTACAGCCTCTTTCTCCTCTCCCTACTTGTGAGCTCTGAGCTTGTCTTCCTCCAGCATCAATTAACTTTCACAAACTAAACACTGAGCAAGAAAGCCCTGACTCCCAGAGCTCTCCGCGTGATCACTCTTTCCAGAGGGGACCTTGCCTGACCTCAGTCACCATAGCCTGTTTTCTGAACTTCACATAAATAGATCATTCTTACAATACATTCTCTTTTGTGTCTGGCTTTCTTCGTTCAACCTCATATTTTTGAGATCCATCTAAGCCCTTGTGGTTAACAATAATTTATTCATTTTCATTATTTTATGGTATTCTGTTAATGAATATGCCACAGATTTTATATTTTATATATAGTCAACTAGGTTCATTCCCATTTGTAGCACAGCTATGAACAGTCAAACATTCTTTATTGTCTGATGCTCATGTATGAATTTTTGTTAGGTGCAATTGCTGTATTTAAAAACTATGAGGTTATATTGGAGAATTAGTTTTACTATATCAAATGATATTGTTAGGGTTCATGAATAACCAGCATATTGTTACATGGTAAACAAGAAAATAAATTATGAAACTGAAAATATAATATTCTCTGTACTACCATTTTATGAACAGAGACATGGATTGCTATAAAAGGAACTCCCAGATGAATTTATTGCATGGCTCGATATATTCCAACCACGTAAAGATAAAAATAAATAGCTTAAGCCAAGCTCACATATAATTTCTAAGACCGTTTCCTGACTACGTCCTACTTTAGAAGTGGAGTGGTCCAAACCCAAACAAGTGAGAATTGGAAATACCTTGGAAATCATCTTATTCAAATTAAGAATCCCATGAGTAAGGGTTAGGAGTGACTGTGGCCGCATGTGTTGCCTTTCCAAGCTCAGGTACTGCTCAGGTGGTCAAGTTTTGTGGTGTTCAGCAGCCAGTATCTGGTGCCTCACCTGCTTTTCTGCCCTCACCTTCTAAATACATTGGAATGGACTATGTAGTGGTCTCATCTAATAGTAGCTACAAGGAATCTGTTGATCCATCATTTCATTTAGTGAATTGTGTAAGTGCTATGGAGAAAAGCAAGATTGGGGCACGGGGCTGATCAGTCATTAGAGAAGCCGTGAGAGATGCATGGAAGAGTGACTTGCGAAGAAACACCTAGTTTAAGATTGCCTTAGGCCATTGAGTCCTAGGATATAAATGATGTGTGTTCTTTATACGTAACATAAAGGTTGTATGTAATAGGCATTCACAAGACTTCTGAAAGGAATGGATGGTTATGATTTCAGGGTTTTAAATGTTCAGGTGTCCCTGATGGCAGACTAGGTTCTGTGGTTTATAATGAATTGCCTTTATACTATAGGTCATGCATGGGCAGTATTTAGGCTGCAGATGTGTTTTCTTTGGAGCATTTTTTAAGTATTTTTGGACTATTTTTTAAAAAGGAAATTTTATATCAAATCCAAATTTACAGAATATCTTTAAAAATCAGTCTGACAAAGTCAGCTTTTAATTCCTGTGCAGTTCCAGCAACTGGCTGAGCTCATAAGTGACCTCCTTCAAATGGGCTTCTGGTCCCTGGTCTTTGGCTTTCTCTCCCTTCTCTACCCCATGTGCTGTTGAGGACTTGCTTCTGTGACATGCGGGCTGAGGGAGACTTCTCTCTGAAAATAAATTTCTGCCATAAATTGCCATTTAAAATGAATTAAGTTTATGAAAAACAAAGGACTTAACACAGTTTAGTTTATAATGTGTGGGTGTCAAATATTTTTAAATAATCCCTCAAAAGTCAATTTATTTTGAAGAATAGGTATAAGTAATGGTTTTGTTTTAAATCAATTTCCCAGTACTTTCCACTGAAAAGACCTGAAAACAGAGAGTGCATCTAACTTCCAGGCATGCATTTTTAGGGACCGTTTCCTACTAGAAGTACCAGGTAAGGGCCAGGAAAGTGTGAAGTGTGCTCGAAACGTCTCACACCAACAGGCATGAACGTGTACATAAATTGTTGTGCACGTGTGAACAGAACATGGAACCAATGTGAAGGTGGTATGAGCATCTTAGAAAGAATAAGGATTGGAATGGATTATATAATGGATCAAATGAAAAATCTTTTCTATATAGTAACAGAGATAAGAGTGTGAAAGAGTCAGAGCTTCTCCTGTAGAAGAATGCCAACTGATGAGCACAGAAGGAATCTTAGAGTTAAAAAAGCAGTGCTGTGAAACCTCCAATATAGTGATTGATTTAGGCAGAGATAATGGAAGATAAAACCGCTATATAAAAGATTATTGGATGGCAAAATATTCACACAGGTTCAAAATCTCACCTTGCAGCCCTGGCCAGTGTAGCTCAATTGGTTGGAGTATCATCCTGTGTACCAAAAGGTTACAAGTTCAATCCCTGGTCAGGACGCACACTTAGGTTGTAGTAACTGATCTACGTATATTTCTCACTCTCACATCAATGTTTCTCTCTCTCTCTCTCCACACCCAACCTCCCACCCCTCTTCCTCTCTCTAAAATCAATAAACCTATTCTTGGGTAAGAGTTTTTAAAAAAGAGATTCATAGAGAAGATTCATAGGGAAGTGATGTGTTATACTGTATGCAACTTACATTCCAGTGGAACTGTTCTCTGCAAATACAGTCCAACCTTGGTTCTCGAACAGTTTGGTTCTCGGACAGTTTGGTTCTCAACCAAGTTGTTCACAGAAAAAATGTCCTCATTGTCTAATAGAACTTCGAGTCTAAGTTCACTCTACCCTGCAACCCTATCGTGCTGATGTCTTTGTGACCGGTTGTGTGTCTCAGGCAACAAACAAATGAGATTCAGTTCTCAAAAACATTGCTCCTCGAACAGTTTTCTGGAACAAATTGAGAACCGAGGTTCCACTGCACATATGTGTGTGCATAGATAGATAGATAGATATGGATATGGAAAGAGAGAAAGAGGTTAAATGAATGTGAAAAAAATATTAATTGGTAAATATAGATGAAGAGTATATCGATGTTCATTGTATTCTTTTAACTTTTCTATCGCCTTAAAAGTGTTTCTAAATTGCCCTGGCTGGTGTAGCTCAGTGGATTGAGCGTGGGCTGGGAACCAAGCGGTCCCGGTTCGATTCCCAGTCGGGGCACATGCCTGGGTTGCGGGCCAGGTCCTCATGAGAGCCATGTGAGAGGCAACCATACATTGCTGTTTCTCTCCCTCTCTTTCTCCCTCACTTCCCCTCTCTCTAAAAATAAATAAAAAAAATCTTTAAAAAAAAAGTGTTTCTAAATAAATGGAGGAATAAATGCTAAGTGAGGGAAACAAGGCCACTTGCCTTAATTTTAACTCTTTGATTTATCCTTAATTCTAGTTAAATATTTACATGTAAAATTTATTTTCAGTTAATTAAGAAGTTACCCAGAAGGCATTCTTAACCTAGGTTGCATGAATCCCTAGAGGATTTTGGAAAGATTATATAAATCTTTTGATACATGCAAAGTGTTTTTATGTGTGGGTTTTTTTTTTTTTTCCTGTATAGAAGGTTCATCATAGTTTTCATCATATCTTCAATGGGGTTTATCTTTCACTTAGTTAATAACTATTGCCCTATAATAGTTTTACAATTTATAGTACATTCTTTATTCTGAGTATCACAATACTAGTTAAATTTGCGTATCAGACAGTGCATGCATAAATTTGGTAATTGTGAACATAATCTCAGCTTACTCAAAACGAATGAACGTTCATCAGATTCTAACTTACAAAAAGTTTTGCTTGTATCAGCTGATAGTTTAATGTGAGTTTATTTGACCACAGAGATTCTGTTACTTCGGAACACACAAGACATTTTAATAACATCATGTATTCCTTTTCAAACTAATATATATTTAGTGCAATCACATGTCATTTTTAATACAAATTGCTTTCCCTGTGTGGACTCACATTTTTCACATTTTGCGCAAAGAAAAAAATATTCTAGACTGTAAGTTTTTATTTTATTCATTTTCATGTAGAAAAAGAAACATAACTTCAAAGAAGAAATAGTCATACTTTATTCGTTAGTTGTGTGATCACTAAGCTCTGTTTACCAAGTCAGAAACATTCACTTCTCTGCAAACAGTTGTGTGACACCAGATTTCAGCATGGCTTGTTTGCTCTGTTCAGCAGGTTGAAGAAGACACATGAGTAATAGGCTAGAATATGCCGAACTGTTGTCTAAGATACATTGGATTGAATGTGTACTAACAAGTAAGTACAGTATATATGGTATATTTTAGTTTTTCTGAAAAAAAAAAAATGCCTGTGGATCTGTCGGATTAGGTTCAGCCACCGGGACAGTAATGAAATAATTAAACTCCCCAGGAAAACCGTCTGCCCAGAGTGTGCTGCACCTGGCTACAGAACAAGAAAGCCAAGGCTCACTCTATCCTTGTACATTTCCATGGGTTATCTCGGAAGCAGGAATTTATCTGCAGAGCAGGTTTATTGATCCAAAACTCTTCTAGTTTAGCTGGCTATCTTTTTTCCTTAATGTTTTAAAAATCCTCATCTGGGGATATGGTTTTATTGATTTTAGGGAGGGAGGGAAGATGGGAAAGAGAGAGTGAGAGAGAGAAAGAAGAGAAACATAGATCAGTTGCCTCCCATACGTGCCCCAACTGGAGATGCAACATGCAAACTAGGTATGCGCCCTGACTGTCAATCAAACACGCAACATTTTGGTGTACAGGACGACACTCTAATCAACTGAGCCACCCGGCCAGGTTTCTCTGACTATCTTAAATACAGTTTTTAACCTGTTTTAGGTATTGAAAGTTATCACATTTATTATAAGTCAGATTGATTTTTCTTTCTAATAATCAGGGATTTTTTTTTAATCTGCTTCTAAACTGCTTCCATGTCTATGACAGGAAGTAGTTCAGACTCTGTGTCCTAGTTTCGCTTTGCATTTATGGAGCCCCTGCTGGAGCACATTTTACTCTGATACAACCCGTTCTGTGTGATGCGTCGCTTGGGATGAGCTTGGGATCGCTGCTGACATGGCAGCAGTGTCCCAGTGGAGCCTGGCCCTCTACAAGGAGTATTTGCTGACCCCTGTCTTAGTGTGAAAGGCCCACTCATTTTCCCACTATATTTCACAATTTAAGGAATCAGTTTACTTGAGTAATTAATATCTGCCATATTAAGAGGCCTGGTAGCCTTGAGCAAGTCACTGCACCTTCCTGCCTGCTGGTTTCCCAGCATCTGTCAATGAAGAAATGGACACTCACCTTATCTGACATTCACTCCGTGCCTAGCACTGTCATGGACATCACCTCATTTAACCTTCCCAAGCAACCTTGGGAGATAGGTGTTGTTCCCCCAATTCAATGGATGACTAACTGGAAATCAGAGTTTTCCGACCTTGGCCAAGGCCACAGCTAGTAAAGATTCCAGTTCGGAACCACAGTACTCACTCTTGTTTAGAGGTGGCCAGAAACTTCTGACTCTTTTCATGGATACTTTTACTATTTTTGAATTTTTAAGCTGCCCAAGGATCTGAGTTCACATTCAACTGGACAAAGGAATAGTTGTCATCATCAGTCTGTAAATACTTCTCCTGTGAGGAAACTTTCTGTTTTCTAAATAAGGGAAAGTGGTGAAATAGATATCATACAGGGTTTTACTTGGCTCTTTGAGGTTTCACTTTAACAGCAGAATTTGAGTAGTACATTCTCCTATGTCAGCATCTGTGATCCTAGTAATCTGTGGTATGTTTAAATGATGGGTTGGAAAACATAGTCAGTGTTGCTATTATGCAGAACAATGAGTTCATTCCCAAGTATTACCAGTTTTCAAAGCATGACCGAATTGTTTATAAAATATGATCTGTGCTTTCTGATGTCTATACCAGGAAATATTAATAAGCAAAGTTATTCCTTCTCATATAATTTTATGACTATATAAATCCTTTTCAGTTCAATTTTTCACTTTTACTTTACAAATCCTTGAAATGTACAGATTCCTCTTGGTTTTGTTTAGGAGTGGTGTTACCATCAACTTTAGTTGACTTGTAAATTGATTCACTTTAAACTAGGGGGTCAGCAGTTGTTTCAGCACCCACTTCGTACACAGAATACAGTGACCCAAGGAACGAATCTAGGGTTTGCGAGAAACAAGATACAGCAGGTCCTCAAATAATGTCCTTTCATTCAACGTTGTTCTGTTACAACGTTGATGAGATTGTGTAGAAACTTAACTCATTTATATTATCACTTAGCCTATGATAAAATTGGTTTCGTTAGACACAGTTTAAAGTCACAGAACTCATCAACTGCATTAGTGAGGACTTACGTCTACCTCCTACCTGTCTACTGTACAGCACCCCACATACACTAAGAAATCATTAATACAAACCTAACTCATAATACCAGATCAGTCTGTCACCAGAGTGGTGGCACATACACTTGAGTGCCAAGGGGAGAGGGGCACTTACCCAGGAGCCAGTCCTCTAGGCACAGCTTGTCTTGTGCCCTGGGAACCTCTGTGAGGCCAGACCACAGCTCAGGTCAGGTGGAAACTTGCAGTGAGCTTGGCTACTTCACTCTCCTTGACACTGGAGGCTGGCGACCATTAGAGTCTAGTTCTTCTGTCCTTCTCTTTAAATGCCCCTCTGTTACATCCTTGCCTGTGGGTTCCACTCCAGCCGCACACATTTCTTTGTTTCCTACTCCTCCCATCGTCCTGCCTGAAATCCACGGCAACTCCCCAACTTGAGCATAATCAGTCTTGCTCAAACTGTGCCTTTCTCTCAGTATCATCACTGAGACTGAGGGCGGTTCCTCTCTTGAGCTCCCTTCTCTTCTACCCACAGGTATTTCTTTTGAAATCTCTATCATACCTGTTTATTTTTTAAAAAATATATTTTATTGATTATGCTATTACAGTTGTCCCACTTCCCCCCCTTTATTCCCTTCAGCCCTGCACACCCCCTCCCACCTGCATTCCCCCCCTTTAGTTCATGTCCATGGGTCGTACATATAAGTTCTTTGGCTTCTACATTTCCTATACTATTCTTAACCTTCCCCTATTTTCTACCTACCATTTGTGCTACTTATTCTCTGTACCTTTTCCCCCTCCCTCTTCCCCTGACTCCCCTGCTGATAACCCTACATGTGATCTCCATTTCTGTGGTTCTGTTCCTGTTCTAGTTGTTTGCTTAGTTTGTTTTTGTTTTTAGGTTCAGTTGTTAATAGCTGTGAGTTTGTTGTCATTTTACTGTTCATATTTTTTAATCTTCTTTTTCTTAGATAAGTCCCTTTCACATTTCATATAATAAGAGCTTGGTGATGATGAACTCCTTCAGCTTGACCCTATCTGGGAAGCACTTTATCTGCCCTTCCATTCTAAATGATAGCTTTGCTGGATAGAGTAATCTTGGATGTAGGTCCTTACCTTTCATGACTTCGAATACTTCTTTCCAGACCCTTCTTGACTGTAAGGTTTCTTTTGTGAAATCAGCTGATAGTTTAATGTAGGAATTCCTTTGTAGGTAACTGTCTCTTTTTCTCTTGCTGCTTTTAAGATTCTCTCCTTATCTTAAATCTTGGGTAATGTAATTATGATGTGCCTTGGTGTGTTCCTCCCTGGGTCCAACTTACTTGGGACTCTCTGAGCTTCCTGGACTTCCTGGAAGTCTATTTTCTTGGCCAGATTGGGGAAGTTCTCCTTCATTATTTGTTCAAGTAAGTTTTCCATTTCTTGCTCTTCCTCTTCTCTTTCTGGCACCTCTATGATTCGGATGTTGGAACATTTGAAGATGTCCTGGAGGTTCCTAAGCCTCTCCTCATTGTTTTGAATTTTGTTTCTTCATTCTGTTCTAGTTGAATGTTTATTTCTTCCTTCTGCTCCAAACCATTGATTTGAGTCCCAGTTTCCTTCCCGTCATTGTTGGTTCCCTGTACTTTTTCCTTTATTTCACTTTTCCTAGCCTTCATTTTTTCCTCTAATTTGCAACCACATTCAACCAATTCTGTGAGCATCCTGATCACCAGTGTTTTGAACTCTGCATCTGATAGGTTGGCTATTTAGCTGTGTTTTTTGTAGAGCTTTGATCTGTTCTTTCATTTGGGCCATTTTTTTTTCTTCTCGGTGTGCCTGTTATGTATAAGGGACAGAGCCTTAGGTGTTCACTGGGGCGGGGTAGCTCATGTGAATTTTCCATTTCTTGCTTATTTAAGATAAGGAGAGAATCTTAAAAGTACCAAGAGAAAAGGATACAGTTACCTACAAAGGAGTTCCCACATTAAACTATCAGCTGATTTCTCAAAAGAAACCTTGCAGGCAAGAAGGGGCTGGATTGTGACACAGTATGTGGGGGAGGGATCTGAGAGGGAATAGTGCTACTTGCTCTGCTCTCTGCCAGTTTTTCATCACTTTCCCTACTACCCACAATGAAATTGGGCCCTTCTGTTGCTGATTCCGAGGTGGGTGGGTTTGTGTACATTCTAGGACCCTGTGGGTCTCACCAATGAATTCTCCTGTGAGGCTGGGAGTTTCTCCTGCTGCTGCCTCAACCCCCACCGGTGTTTTCAGTTAGAGGCTTTGAGGCTTTATTTCCTTACACTGGGACCCTGGGTTGCGAAGTCTATCTCACTCCCAATTTGTTCCCCCTGGTTTATCTGCATGCAAATGGGGGACTGCCCAGTCCGAAAGCTGCCACCTCACCCAGTCCACCAGCCACCACCTTGCCTTGTCCTTTCCACCTCTCCACCCAGCTGCTGGTCTCCACCCTGCCCCCCCCCCCCCACCAGTCTGGGTGAATGTTTCTTCTTTAACCCCTTAGTTGTCGGACTTGCATACAGTTCAATTTTCTCTCAGTTCTGGTTGTTTTTTGTTTTTAAATTTGTTGTTGTCCTTCTTTGGGATGTGCAAGGAGGCAAAGTGTGTCTATCTACGCCTTCATCTTGTCCAGAAGTCCTGTTTCTGCTTCTGCTTGTTCCTCCATTCATCTGTGCTGGTGGGCCCCATGTACTGTTTCAGGATTATTTCAGTGGTGGCTTTTTCCTTTAAACAATTGCTTTCATGGCACATTTCTCCCTTCAGAGTTGACCATAATGCTCTGTATATCTTGTTACAGTAAGTCTGGTATCTCTTGACCTTCTAGGCCCTCTGGCTTCTTGTTTCCTGCATTGTCTCTTAACCAGTGAACCTCACTCAGCAAGGCACACACCTCTCACTAATCATTCCCTCCCCCTCAGCTGATCCCAAACCTATTTCAAGGCCCTAGTCAAGCCTGTTGATTTTTTTCTTCTTCAAACTACATATGTGCATTATATGATTCAGTGCTAATTATTTCCTATATTATACCACAGGGTTCGTTCGTTACTCCTGATCTAAATTTGTCAAATTAGGAAAACCCTTTTGCCTGCAGCAGACTGCACTATGCTTAACACAATATCTACCAGCAATAAAAATTTGGGGTTTTATTCTTTAATTATATAGCTATCATCTGTTTTTACAGAGTTATAGTAAAACAAGCATTATAATTTATTAACACTTCCTGATGAATTTAAAGGTTTACATTACATAGACTTGAACAGTTACCAGGATAGTCACATTCTGTGTGTGAGTGCAATAGTCATCCTGACCTCACTGCCCTTAGAAATGTGCATGTGGATCGGAGGACACTGTGCATAGGCACATTTCAAGTAGTGTTATGGGTGGTGTTTTCCATTTCAATGAAAGCAGTTATTTTTTAAAAATATATTAGTTTCAGGTGTACCGCATAGTGGTTAGACAATCATATACTTTACAAAGTGTTCCCCTGGTATTTCCAGTACCCACCTGGCACCATACATAGTTATTACAATATTACTGACTATATTTCCTATGCTGTACTTTACATCCCCATGACTGTTTTGTAACTTTGAATCTGTGCTTCTCAGTCCCTTCACCTTTTTCACCTAATCCCTGAATCTCCTCTCCCCTATGGCAGTCATCAGTCTGTTCAGTGCGTCTGTTTCTATTTTTCTTTTTGTTCATTTATATTGTTCTTCAGAGTCTGCATGTATGTGAAATAATATATTTGTCTTTTTCTGACTATTTTTCATTTAGCATTATACCTTCTAGGTCTATCCATGCTGTCACAAATGAATTTTACTCATTTTATTTTTATGGCGGAGTAATATTTCATTGTATATATGTATGTACCACAGCTTTTTTATATCAACTCATCTACTGATGGGCACTTAGGTTGCTTCCAGAGCTTCACTGTTGTAAATAATGCTGCAAATGAACATAGGGTACATGCAGTCTTTCATATTAATGTCTGGGGTTTTTTTGGATATGTATTCAGAAGTTGAATTGCTGGGTCATAAGATAATTTCATCTTTAATTTTTTCAAGGAAACTCCATACTGTTTTCCACAGTGGCTGTACCAATCTTCATTCCCACCAACATTGCATAAGGGTTCTCCTTTTTCCGCATCCTTGCCAACACTTGTTTGTTGACATATTGATGATAGCCATTCTGACAAGTGTGAAGTAATATTTCATTGTGGTTTTAATTTGCATTTCTCTGATGATTAGTGACATTGAGAATCCTTTTATATGTCTATAGGCCATCTGTAGGTCCTCTTTGGAGAAGTGTCTGTTGAGGTCCTTTGCCCATTTTTTAGTTGGATTGTTTGGTTTTTGGGTGTTGAGTTGTAAGAATTCTTTATAGATTTTGGATATTAGTTGTTTATCAGTTGTATCATTGGTGAATATGTTCTCCAGTTCATTGAATTGTCTTTTTATTTTGTTGATGGTTTTCTTTGCTATACAAAAACTTTTTATTTTGATGTAATCCCATTTTTTTTTCTTTTGTAGTCCTTGCCTGAGATGTATTAGAGAAAAATATTAATAAGAGAAATATCAGAGATTCTAATGCCAGTGTTTTCTTCTACAAGTTTTAGTTTTTCAAGTCTTACATTTAAGTTTTAAATCCATTTTGAATTTATTCATACATATTACATAAGAAAGTGGTCCGGTTTCACTTTTTTTGGCATGTATCTGTCTAGTTTTCCCAACATGATTTATTGAATGGACTGCCTTTACCCCATTACATGTTCTTGCTGCAAGAACAGGTCTTTTGCCTCCTTGGTTTTATTGCAACTGTAAATAAGATTTTTTACTTAATTTTCCTTTCTGCTAGTTTATTATTGGTGTGTAAAATGCAATTGATTCTGGATATTAATTTTGTATCCTGTTACTTTCTGAATTTATCAGTTCTAGTAATTTTTTGATGGAATCTTTAGGGCTCTCTACATATAATATGTCATCTGCAAACAGTGACAGTTTTACTTTCCAATTTGGATGCTTTTTATTTCTTCTTGCCTCATTGCTGTGGGTAGGACTTCCAGTACTATGTTGAATAGAGTGCTAGGAGTTTACATCCCTGTCTTGTTCCTGATATTAAGGAAAAAGCTTTAGATTTTCCGCATTGACTATGATCTTGACTGTGAGTTTGTCACATATGGCTTTTATTATATTAAGATATGTTTCCTCTGTTTCCACTTTGCCAAGAGTTCAGATACTGGATTTGTCATGCTTTATCTGTATCCTTTTATATAATCATATGATTTCTATCTTTAATTTTGTTTACATGGTCTATCATGTTAATTGATTTGCAGGTATTATATTAACCTTGCATCCCAGGAATAAATCCCACTTGATCGTCGTGTATGACATTTTTAATGAATTGCTGGATTTGGTTTGTTAATATTTTGTTGAGGATTTTTGCATCTATTTTCATCAAGGATATTGGCCTTTAATTTATTTCTTTTTCGTGTTTTTATCTGATTGTGGAATTAGGATAATGCTGGCATTGTAAAAAGAGCTTGCAAGTCTTCCCTTCTCTTGAATTTTTTTGGAATAGTTTGAGAAGGATAGGTATTAATGCTAAAATGTTTCATTAAATTTGCCTGTGAAGCCATCCAGTCCAATATTTTGTTTTCTGGGAGTTTTTTGATTATTGCTTTGATTTTATTAATTGTAATTGGTCTAATCAGGTTTCCTGATTCCTCCTGATTTACTTTTGGAAGATTGTATATTTCTAGGACTTTCTCCATTTGGGCCTGATGGTCTAATTTAATGGCATGTAGTCGTTTGTAATTATTTTCTTTAATGCTTTGTAATTATGTGGTATCAGTTGTTACTTCTCTTTCATTTCTGATTTTATTTATTGGGTCCTCTCTTTTTCTTGATGAGTGTGGTTAAAGGTTTGTTAATCTCGTTTATCTTTTGAAAAAATCAGTTCTTGGTTTCAATCTTTCATATTTTATTTTAGACTGTACGTCATTTATTTCCTCTCTGATCTTTATTATTTCCTTCCTTCTACTCATTTTGGGCTTTGTTAGTTCTCTTTTTAGTTCCTTTAGGTGTAAGTTTAGATTGTTTATTTGAGATATTTCTGGTTTCGTAAGATAGGCCTGTGAATTTCCCTATTAGGACTACTTTTGCTGTTTGCCATAGATTTTGGATTGTTGTGGTCCCATTTTTATTTGCATCTAGGTATGTTTTGATTTCTTCCTTGTTCTTATTGTATACTAACATGTTATTTAGCCTTCATGTGTTTGTGTTTATTTCAGTTTTTTTCTTGTAATTGATTTCTAGTTTCACAGCTAGGTGCTAAGAGAAGTTGCTTGATACGATTTCAATCTCGTATTTATTGAGACTTGTTTTGCCTCTTAACATGTGGTCTGTCCTGAAAAGTGCTTCATGTGCACTTGAGAAGGATATATGTTCTGCTGCTTTGGGGTGAAACGCTGTGAAGACATCCATTAAAACTCTCTGCTTTCATGTGTCATTTAGGGCTACTCAGTCCTTGTTGACTTTCTGTCTGAAAGATCCATTGCTGTCAGTGGGGTGTTAAAATTCTCTATTATGACTCAGTTACTGTTGATCTCTTCCTTTATGCCCATCAATATTTTCTTCACGTGTGTAGGTGCTCCTATTTTGGATGTGGAAATGTTTATTAGGATTATATCTTCTTGTTGGATTGCTCCCTTTATCATTATGTAGTGTCTTTCTTTGTTACTATAGACTTTATTTTAAAACCAATTTTTTCTAAGTGTTATTGCTAGTGCAAGTTTTTAAAATTTCCATGTGCATGAAATAATTTTTTTTTCATACCTTTACCTTCAGTCTGTGTGTATGTTTCATTCTGAGGTGGGTCTCTTGTAGGCAGCATACATATGAGTCTTGTTTTATTATCCATTCAGCGACCCTTTATCTTTTGATTGGAACATTTCAGCCATTTACATTTAAAGTGTTTATTGATAGGTACATATTTATTGTCATTTTATTCTATATAACTATGTTCTTGTTTTTCTTTCTTGTTGTTAAAGAAGTCCCTTTAACATTTCTTTTTATACAGATTTGGTGGTAATGAATTCCTTTAGATTTTTCTTGTCTGGGAAGCTCTTTATTTCTCTTACAGTTTTAAAAAGATAGCATTTGTTGAGTAGAGTCGTCTTGCTTGTGGGTCCTTGCTTTTAATGTTTGAATATTTCATGCCAATCCCTTCTGGCCTGAAATGTTACTGTTGAGAAATCAGCTGACAGCCTAATGGGAGCTCCCTTGTAAATAACTGCCTCCTTTTCACTTGCAGCTTTTAAGATTCTCTCCTTGCCTTTAACCTTGCCATTTTAATCATGTTGTGTTTTGGTGTAGGCCTCTTTGGGTTCTTCTTGTTTGGGACTCTGTGCTTTCTGGACTTGGGTGTCATTTTGCTTCACCAGGTTAGTTAAATTTTTAGTCGTTATTTCTTTAAATAGGTTCTTAATCCCTTGCTCTCTCTCTTCTCCTCTGGTGGATGTTGTTACATTCCTTGGTGTCCCAAAGTTCTCTAAAACTCTCCTCATTTTTTAAAATTCTTTTTGCCTTTTGCTGCTCTGACTAGGTGATTCAGTTCTGCTTCATCTATCCTACTGTTGATTTCTTCTAGTGTATTCTTTGTTTCTGTTTCCTTTTTTTTTAAATGGTTTCTGTGTCCTTTTTTTATGCTGTTGAATTCTATGTTCCTTGAGCATCCTTATAACCATTGTTTTGAGCTCTCTGTCTGGTAGATTGCTTGTCTTTATTATATTTAGTTCTTTTTCTGGGGATTTCTCCTGTTCTTTCACTTAGTGCATGTTTCTTTGTGTCTTTATTTTGGCTGCCTGTCTATGATTGTTTCTATGTATTAGATGATCTGCTATGTCTCACAGTCTTGGTAAGGTGGCCTAATGATAGTAGGTGTCCTTGGGATGCATCGGTGCAGTCTCCTTTTTCACCTGACCTGGGTGCTGCAGGGATGTCTTTTGTGTGGGTAATGTGAGCCTTCCTGTTATAGTTGAGTCTTTTTTTTTAATCCTCACCTGAGTATATGTTTATTGATTTTAGATAGAGAGGGAAAAAGAGGGAAAAACATCCATGTGAGAGAGAAACATCAATCGGTTGCCTCCCGTATATGCCCCAACTGGGGATTAAACCTGCAACCTAAGCATGTGCCTTGACTGGGGATCAAATCCTTAACCTTTTAGTGTACATGTTGATGCTCCAACCAACTGGTACACTTGACCAGAGCTATAGATGAGATTTGATTGCTGTTGGCCCCTGTCTGCATGGGGTTGACCCTCAGGCTTGCTGACTTGAGGCTTGATTTTGACTACAATATGTGAGCTGCTTATTTATATAGGTGCTGACCACAAGAGGCAGAATTTGGCTTAGCCGGGTCTGGTGCCTGATAAGATCTTTCTTTGGATGTACTGCTTGTGGAGCTAATTGGGTCCTGCTCCGTTGTTACCTGAAGCCTGCCACTGGGCATGTTGGTTCTGGGAACCCTTGGTAGAGACTCCAGTGCAGATCAATGTCAGATACTGCCTTTGACTGGTTCTGGGCAACCTGTTTGGAGCTACCAAGTGATCCACAGTTTGTGGCTGCCTCTGCTGGGCCTGGGTTTGTGTGTGAATGGCCAAGCTGCATACTAAGGCGGGCTTCCACCAGCCCTGAACCCAGAAGCAGGTCAGCAAAAGGCCCAATGCTCCCTGAGATCACCTCTGCTTGCTTTTACCTAATGGCTGCATGTTAGGCTCAACTCTGAAAGAGCCTTTGATGGTACATGAGTTGTATGAAGTAGGTTCTTAGTGAGTCACCAAGTTTGGGTAAGTGGTATTCCCCAGATCGATACAGATTCAAACTTAGTAGCAGTGCTGGGACTAAGGCAGGTCAGCAAAAGTCCCAGGATACACCAAGGCCAGTTTCCACCTGCTGGGTACCCACGGAGTACCTGCAGACCTCTGTGGTGGGGGTCTCAAAGAGTCGTCAGGGGCGAGTCCAGCAGCATTTATCAGACTCAAACAGAACAAGATTTAGCCATGAAGTCAGGGCTCTGTACCAGTTGGGCTTGCAAGGGAAAAATGGATCCTACTCTAGAACCGCACAATTCAATCTGTCCCCTTTTTTTTTTCTGGCCAGACCTCCTCAAGAACTCTAGTTCAACAGGGCCGAGCTGCTGGGAGTCAGGGTTGTATGGAGAGTAGATCTCCCTTCGAGCAGCAGTGCCTGCAACCTCACAGGAAGGTGGGCTGAGTGACCCTGGCCTCTGAGCCCACCACTCATTCTCTGACACTCCCCAAATTCATCTGGACCTCTACCCAATGCATCCAGGCAGCTGAGTTCACCAGAGGGCATGAGCTCTGCAGGGCAAGGTGAGAGGAAATTAGAAAGTTGGGACTGTTTTTATTCCCCCAGGTTCATGCTCTGTGGAGGCCAGTGCTCTCCTAGCGGTGTAGGAGAGGGACTCAGTACAGGAAACCTAGTGGTTGTTTCTTCAGCTCTCCAGAGACACACAACCCTGTCTCTCCTCATACAACTCTAGTTCACTGCAAGCTGCTCTCCCTCCACAGGAGCCCAGGATGAGTGCCTGTGAATGAAATCTTCTACATTGGTCATTTAAGAGGGCACCTGGGTTTCTAGCAGATTACTGTCTCTCCCTGGCAGACAGAATCCCTGCTGATTTTCACAGCCAGATGCTATGTGGGTGCTTCCTCGTGGCTCTGGTGCTCTGGGCTGGGGAGCCCAGCGTAGCGGTCTTACTCCTAAGGGAGTACCTTTCTAGCTGGGATATCCCTCTGGATTCTTAACCACCACACAAAGGTGCAGGGCCAGCCCTTTACATGTCTCCACCCTTCTTACCATTCTCACTGTGGCTTCCTTTGTAGTCCTTGGCTATCAGATTTCTGCTCAGCTAGTCTTCAGTTGTTATAGTCAGGTTGACTGTCCTATATTTTAGTTGTAATTCCAGTTTGGTCCTGGGAGGAGGTGAGTATAACATCTACCAACTCCACTGCTATCTTGGATCTTCAATCAAAATCAGTTTTCTTAAGAAATAATTAACTTTAGCTCGTAAAGTGATGGTGGAGTTATTTGACAATGGAAGCCGAAGGAGAGATTATTGTATCTTCCTCACCCTGTTGGCAGCACCTGCTCCCCCAGGTGCCTTGTGCCTTCAGATTCAGAGGAATACCATGCCCATTCTCAGGCGTCCAGACTTTTCACTGTGGACTTGAATCAGAAGATATTGGTTGAGGCCAGACCCAGCTATGTTCTTCCTGTTGTTCCCAAGTTGTACCCACTTGCCCACCCTTGCCCCAGGGTCCTAACCTATCTGCCCCATAGTGAGTCGTGAAGGCAGGCAGAGATGGAGGGTATGTCAGCCTCATCTGTGTGCCATGCAGCACCATGCCATGTTGGAGCCATCCTGCAGAGCTGCATTCAGCTGACTTTCTTTCAGGAGTTTTCAGTTGAAAGGTCAGCAATCTTTAGTTACTGCAGAACTGCTCTGGGCAGATCCCACTCTATGGTGCTAGAGCTCTAAAGGAACAGATGCACCAACTAAACTTTCTTGCTCGGATACACAGAGTTTGGCTGCATCCAGGCAGCTGTAACCAGTGTACCTGAGAAGCATTTGCTCAGGTCAAGGCTCTCCAACCTGGTTGCTAGGCAGAGGGCAAGGGAAGGACCAGGGGCGTTGGTTACACGCTCTTTGTGAATCTTAAAACTTGGTGCGTGGTATAGATAGTACCTCTTCCATTTGTTTTAAGGAAAAAAGGAGGAGCAGTGACAGCTAGCCCTTTCTGATGGAAGGAAAGACTACTTGGTTCAAAGAGAGAGTCTTTAGGGACACTTCCACTCCAGAGCTCCATGAACCCCTGCTGAGTCATGCTTAAAAACCACTGATCTATTCCAAACATATCACTTTATCATTGAATTAAGTGAATCCTAGAAAAATAAAATGACTGCATAATTGATCATCAGGGACCAAGATGGGCACTCAGATAGCCTGATTCCTGATGTAGTTATATTTATTTCCTTATGATTCTAGGCTATTCATATCCTTTTCACCATAACATATCTTTGGTGCTTTTTGAAACTGTTTTATCTACAATAGGCCAAATCCCAAAATTAAAAATATAGTTAGTATTCCTTGTACATATGTGCAAAGATGACACCATTAATATTTTCACACCATGGCTAGACCAGGACTTCTTTTGTATGCATATGTGTTAGTAATTGTAGCATATTTTTAAAGCCAACAGGGCATCTCTTTGTTTTGAACATTGTATTTTGAAAAATGTTTGCTGTAAGAACATTTATCACTTTTTTTTATCCTCACCCGAGGACATGCTCACTGATTTTAGATAGGGGGGAATGGAGGGAAAGAGGGGGAGAGAAATATCAACATGAGAGACAAACATTGATCTGTTGCCTCTCACATGCACCCCAGCGGAGGACTGAACCTGCAACCTAGGCATGTGCCCTGACCAGGAATCGAACACTTGACATTTTAGTCTACAGGACAATGCTTTTACCATCTGAGCCACACTGACCAGGGCTATCACGTTTTTTTTTTTTAATGGGAGCATAATGAAATTTCAAGACTGAAAAAGTTCAACGCTAAACATTTTATAATTTAAATTATAAAATCAGTTGAAATAACAGCGTCTTCCAACTTAAGAACAAAGCTTCCATGAGTCATTCTGATTTTCAGCCTTCCTAAAGATTCTGCTCCCAACAGGGTGTCCCTGAGTGTACAGTATTATCTCAGTATGCTCCTGGGCCTGGTGTCTCTTCAAGGTTGCTAGGAACAGCTGGGTCTTCCTGAGACTCATCCAAGCTGGACATTCTTGAGCCTGGGGAACTAGGGGTACCTATGGGAAGAAGGGGCTCAGGACCTGAATGTGGTTCATTGCTTTGCCACCTTGTTCTACTGACTTCATTACACCTGCCTATTGATCTGATTGTGTACTTGATTTCCTGCTTATTGCCACTACCACACTTTGCACTCCCCAATAGCAGAGACCTCATCCAATCTATTCATCCCTGTCTCTCTCTAGAACAGCATCTGGAATACAGCTGATTAAAGTCAGAATGAAAAAATGAGTACAGGAATGGTTCAGTATCCGTGTGTGTTGTCCCAGGCTGCTAATTCTGTTGAATCACTTTATTTGTGTTGAGTCCCCTCTAACACTGATTTTGTTTACTGCTTAGATTGCCCTAAACCAGCAATTTCCAACCTTTTCCATCTCATGGAAAACACTAATTACTAAAATTCTTCAGCACACCAAAAAATATTTTTTGCTGATCTGACAAAAATAGGTATAATTTTGATTCATTCACATGGGATGACTATGGTTGTGTTAGCTGTTGTTACTTTTCTTTAATTTGACAGTGTAAGGGAAAAGAGGTCAGTGCCCATGGCTAGTCAGTTATTGCATGTTTTAAAAATTCTTGCAGCAGACCAGTTGAAAATCATTGTTTTAAATCATTTAGGTTTATGTATTTATATTCACACAGAAAGAAATACTGCACAAAGTTTCTTGTTAAATGAATGGATAACCATATCTTCTTATTTT
This sequence comes from Micronycteris hirsuta, assembly GCA_004026765.1. Classification (NCBI taxonomy): domain Eukaryota; kingdom Metazoa; phylum Chordata; class Mammalia; order Chiroptera; family Phyllostomidae; genus Micronycteris; species Micronycteris hirsuta. Next base: position 92,652 of record PVJI01003070.1, read on the forward strand.
TACCTTTTATATTCAACTTGGCCAATTTAAGTTAGTTGATGCTCCTACATTCTAAAAATTGTTATGAATCTCAACTTTTCTATAAAATTTTTTTTCTGTTTTTAGTCATCCGATTTAAGCCTTGAATCTTGATTCTAACAGTCTTTCTTATATTATTTTTCTTCTGTATGTTGTAATTTCAAAATCCTAGATATTAAGAGAGGGGCTTAGAAAGAAGGGCTTAGAAATGACATGCTCAGGTGGGTGAGTTAAACTCTCACAAGTTGACTGGGTTAACTAAGGTGGGCTCTCAGGCATCCTGATTCCTGGTGTAATTATTTCCTTATGATTTCAGGCTACACATGTCTTTCATGCTTTTTGAAATAGTCTTATCCATAATAATCAAATTTGAGAGCTGGTTGCTCTCAATTTTATATGAAAAGTTGGTAGTAATAAGTACACTCATGCATACTACATTTCCCAGATGCTTTTCATTCTATGGTTCTCATAACAGCCCTGTGAAGTACGGCCGAAAGGTTCCCAGGGTGGTCAGTGAACTGTTAAAAGATTAAATAACTGAAGTTCAAAAGATTAGCATAACCTTCCCAACAGTGCCAAGACTGGGACTTAAGTTTCTAGTCTGGTGTTTTTCAAGACACAAAACTGATAGTAACAAGAGAAGTCACCACAGTTTCTCTACGTGTCTATTATAAATTATTTTAGAAATAATTTATACAGATAAAAGATCATTATGTAACGAAAATTCTGATGTATAGTTGTGGTAGTGTCTAGTATATAGTAAATATTAATAGCTTTACTGAGCTGAGGAAAAGAATGTATACACTTGAGCAAACCAGGGCGAAGAAGATAGGTGCTAAAAATAACTGATGGAGCAGAAATTTTCCAAAGCTCATGCAATAGGTTTGCATTTGCCAAGGGTAGAGTCAAGGAGAATTAACTTACTTTAAGCAAACTCCACTGCTTTCTATAAAACCTTTTGATCTTGAGTAAAGAATAATGAGGGTGATCTAAATATACTGCTACTCTTTTTATACTTACAGAAAATTTTCAAAATAGTTTAGAACTCACATGTACCCTTCTCCCAGCTTCCCCTATATTAGAAATCTCATAAATACCCCATAGTACAATTCTCAAAACCAGGAAATTAACATTATAGTAGTATTTTAATTTTACACATGTAATCAATAGAAAGAACTAAAGCTAACTCAATATTTATGTGTATTTATACCAATAATTGTAACATAGTATCTTAAAGATAATTAATAAATTATTGTTTTAACATTAGAATAATAAACAACACTCATTCATAAATTCTTAGTATAATTTTTTTTTGCCATTCATGTCTTGGTCTGGAACCATAGCACACATAATTTTTAAATGTATTTAAGGGGTTCCCAGCAATACCTACAGGTTAATTGTAAAGGACATGCTTATTTTGTTCCAGATTCTTTCACTCTCGCTCAGCAGTATACAACATCCTATTTTCATGTGAAAAACTTTGCAATGAGATGGCTTCTTTCTGGAGTATGAAACTGAAAACTTAGCTAAAAGTGCTAGAAGATTAAATTTCTAGATATATTTTTGGTTGTTCATCTCTAGATTAATTAATCATGTAGACTAGCATTGTGATACTGAGTATAACATGACATGATATCTCTCATTGATGATAAATACTACTACAATAAACATGTAAGTACAGTTTATAAATGACAAAGGAAAGTGTAGAATTACTTGATATTCTGTGGTTTAAGAACGATACTTGAATATGATCTTATGCATGAAAATGCATAGGGTGATATTTCTCTTGTTTTAATATAATTGTTTTCAAGATGAAGATATTCCAGTGTTGAATCATCATCTTCTTCAGTACTGCAAATTTGTTCTGGAAGAATATTCCTAAGAAAAAAATAGATATGAAAGTCAAAATAGTTGAAGTAATAGTCTGCCTTCATAATTTAGGAGTTAAATTTTGTATTTATTTTAAAAAATTATTTTGTTGTGAAGTAAAATTTATCCTTTTTTAATATTGTATACAAGAAAAAGTTCCAAAGATCTAAATGTGGCAGATGAAGCCATAGATGTATTAGAATAAAGAAAGTAAACCTACTTTCTTCCTACTTGTGATTTAAAGACTAAAAGCATTAAGAGATGAGATTAATAAATACACTACATTTTTTTTTTAAAAATTGAGTTAAAAGACAAATGGCACACTAGGAGAAAATCTTTGCACTTATATTACAGATAAAGGGCTAATATACAAAAACCTAAAAATGTAGAAGGAAAAGGGAAAAGAGAAAAGAAAAAGAATGAAATAAGCAGTTCACAAAAGGAAAAAAATGAAATGATGTGTAAACATTTGATATAGCCCCATCAAAAGGAATTTTGCAGTAGCAAAATTACATGAGCATTTTCCCTTTTTCACCTAGCAATCCCACTTTTAGGAATTTATCCCAAAGTTAGACTGGAAAAATACAGAACAAAGTTATGCATTTGTGACATTATTTGTAGTAATAAAAGAGTGGAAACAGTCAAATTTCTATCAATGAGGAACTGATTGAATAAAATATCTGTAAGTGTAATACTATTCAGTTGTAAAAAGGAATGAGGAAATTCTCCATCTTTTGATAGAGTAAAAATTTCACTAATTTTGAAAAGTAAAAAGTGAAAATAAACATATACTTTCTCTCTAAAGAGGAAAAGAAAAATCCTTCTGTGTAATATTTGTATAGCAATTATAGGAGAGGATGGGGGAATATGGATAAGTATATATGTATGCTTATATCTACAAAGAGAAATACTGGAAGGTTAAATGAGAAATTAATTAAAAATTCGACCTGTGGGGAAGGATGGATTACAGTGTACGAGACAGACATAGGAGAAAGACTTCTCTTACTACACATTGTTATACATTTTTGACTTTGAAATCATATAACATTAACATAGTAAAAATAATATTAATCAACTAGAAAATAACAATTCCTAAAAACCAGAAAAGAGACCTTTTCTGCATATGCATTAAGTTGTTGACATGTTATTACAGAGTGCACCACTGTATTCAGCTGTGCATCCTTTGTATAACACACTCCAGAGACAAACATCATCAACTTTTTTGTTGTTAGTTGTAACAATGCTATTATCATTTTAAAACTATTGTTTATATATTGTAATAACAAATGTAAGTTAATATTGTTGGTAACCTAGGTTTTCAGTGTAAAATAAACAAATTTAAAATAAATGGAATACTCTATAATGTTAAATTAGAATTGGGAATGTCAATATGAACTCACTCTTTCTCTTTACAAAATGCATGTTTTCTAGCAGTCCACTAAAATTTTTCAAAACCGTAATAACACGTTTGAGGGCCGCATGCCTGGTATGCAGACCGGGTCCTCTGGATGCTGTTCCCCTGTGAGAGGAGTGGGCTCTTTGGAGAAAGGCTGACACGGGTACGCAGTAGGAAATGCAAAAGTGAGCTAAGGTCAGTGGAGGCCTGTCTGAGGACATAGGAGCCAGCTTGAAGGGTTACAGTTGGCCAAAGACGGGACAGTTTTAGAGCAATAACTGCAATTGAGTGAAACATTCAGTTCATGTTGCTTCTCCAGAGAGAGAGAAAGCCAAAAACAAAATGATGAAGCAAAAACACTCAGTCACCATTTTTCCCTAAGATAGCCAATATTAACATTTTAATGTATTTTATAGTCTTATATATATAATTTTTCTGATTTTAAAAAGATAAAATACTGCATTAGTTTAAGGTGTATAACATAATGAATCGATATATGTATGTATTGGGAAATGATTGCCACAGTAAGTTTAGTTAACATCCATCACCTCTCATAGTTACAAATTTGTAAGCAGCTTCTTACTCTGGCAGCTTAAAGAAAAGAACTAATAATGTATCCTACATTTCAGTGTAACAAAGGTGGCCTTTCTTGATAAGAAGAATTTCTTTACAGAGGAATTCTAGCTAGCAAATATGGAAGGAATGACAAAAATAGAAATTCAACATTTTGTTACCCTTAAGAAAACAACAGACTTGAGACTTACAGTCAAGATGAAGGCATAGGTAGACCCGCTTCGCCTCCCTGCACAATCCCAAGAAGAATCACAACTAACCTCAAAACAAAAATCACCAAGAACTGCGAGAAAATCGACCTGCATGGAAATCTGACAACCAAGGATTTAAAGAAGCCACATTCACTGAGACGGGTAGAAGGGGTGGAGCCAGGGAGCCAGGGCAGAGCAGACATGGCAGCACAAATGGCAGAACCAACGGCCCCACACTCGCATGTGGTAGATAAAACTCGGGTGGGACACCTTGAGTGTTAACGATCCTAGCCCCAGGCCAGACCGCTGTAGCCCAGCATTCCAGCACCGGGAAGGTAGAACCTCACAACTCCGGCTGTAAAACCAGTGGGGATTGGGGTAGCAGAAGAAACTGCTGGTTTCAACAGAGGGTCCACTTAAAAGGCCTGCTGGGTCCTAGAACGTCCCCACACCTCCAGCCACTCTGGGAATCATCACCAGGGCAACAGCTAAAGGGGTGCCAGTTGCAAATGGAAAGTGGTTGAAGTGACTGGAAATGGGGCTAATCATATAACTTTAACAGGGGCCGGGCAGTGCCATTGTCCCCTCTCTAACCCCTCCCCTCACAGTGCTACAAAGTGATGAAGCAGGTTGTCCCACCCTGGAGAATACCCAAGACTTTGCCCCTTACAACTTACCTGGTGTGCTTAGACAGCGAATCATAGCAGCTCTACCTAATAGACAGAAACAAACAAAGGGAGGCTGCCAAGTTGGGGAGACAAAGAAATATGGCCCAAATGAAAGAACAGATCAAAACTCCAGAAAAAGAGCTAAGCAAAATGGAGATAGCCAACTTATCAGTTGCAGAGTTGAAAACACTGGTGATAAGGATGCTCAGGGAAATTGCTGAGTATAGCAAAAACATAAGAGAAGAAATGAAAGCTACACTAAGTGAAATAAAGAAAAATCCACAGGGAACCAGCAGTGAAGGGGTTCAAATCAACAATTTGGAACATAAGGAAGAAATAAACAATCAACCAGGACAGAAAGAAGAAACAAGAATTCAAAAAAGAAAATGAGGTGAGTATATGAAGGCTCTGGGACATCTCCAAACATGCCAACATCTGACTGAATCATAGAGATGCCAGAAGGAGAAGGGGAAGATCAGGAAATTGAAAACTTATCTGAAAAATAATGAAAGGAAACTTCCCTAATTTGGTGAAGGAAGTAGACATACAAGTCCAGGAAACACAGAGAGGCCGAAACAAGTTGGACCCAACGAGAGCAACACCTAGACACATCATAATTAAAATGCCAAAGGTTAAGATACTCACAAAGAATCTTAAAAGCAGGAAGAGAAAAGGAGACAATTATCAACAAAAGAGTTCCCATTAGACGGTCAGCTGATTTCTCAAAAGAAACCTTGCAGGCAAGAAGGGGCTGGCAAGAAGTATTCAAAGTGACAAAGAGCAAGGATGTACAACCAAGATGACTCTATCCAGCAAAGCAATCGTTTAGAATGGAAGAGCAAATAAAGTGCTCCCCAGATAAGGTCAAGTTAAGAGAGTTCAACATCACCAAGCCCTTATTATATGAAATGTTAAAGGGACTTATCTAAGAAAAAGATGATAAAAAATATGAAGAGTAAAATGACAACAAACACAACAATCAACAACTGAATCTAAAAACAAACAAACCAAAACCTAAGCAAACAACTAAAACAGGAACAGAAGTACAGAAATGGAGATCACATCGAAGGTTATTAGCAGGGAGGTGGAGGGTGGAGAATGGGGGAAAATTCCCTAGAGAATGAGGCGCATAAATGGTAGGTACAAAATAGACAGGGGTATGTTGAAATAGTATAGGAAATGGAGAAGCCAAAGAATTTATATGCATGACCCATGGACATGAACTAAGGGGGAGGGCTGTAGATTCCTGGAGGGAAGGGTGTACTGAGTGGAGGGGGACAAAGGGGGAAAAATTGGGACAACTGTAATTGCATGATCAATAACATATACTTGAGAAATAGAGAAGAAAAGAACAGATTCAAGCAACAGTGATCTGTGAGTGCAACCATTGGTTCAGTGGTGGAGGAGAAAGATGGTAATGGAAATGTTAGACCGTGACCTCCGAAGTCCCACCAGAAGTGGTACAGACACACAAGCATCCTGTCGCAGTGTAATGGGAAGCAAGCACATAGTGTGACTTATGGAGTATCTTAGCCAAATAGTTTGAAAGCAAATCTTACTGAACCTCCCTACCCATCCCTGACTTCTTCCACCAGGGGTTTTAGAAACCCTTAACCCTGCCTCTGTCTTGTGTTTGGGCGAGTTTAAATGTGTTTGGAATTTTAGAGAATGGGAAAAGAATAAGGATGTAATCTTCATGGACAAGGCCCCAGAGCTCAGTGATCTGCCTCTTGTTAGCGCTTTCTGGGCAGATGGAACACATGCAGGAAACTGTGTCTCGACAAGTGAGGGAAGCTGAATCTCCATAAACTTACTTAGAATTTTACCTTCAGGAGAATCTAGATAGAAGCAATTTTAATTTTAGCATATATTTAGATTTTGTGTTCTACAGATTAGAGGTTTATAATTATGTGTGAAGGTGGGAGAAGCACCATCATCTAATACCTTGATGCCTCCTTTTAGCCTGTCTTTGAGGTTTTAAGTATTATATAACAGTACTCTATTTTTAAAAAATTTTGCTATGGAAGTATGCAAATATATACAAAAGTAGAGAAACATGAATTTTTATGTACCTATTATCTTCTGGCTTCAACAATTATTAACATTTACCAATCTTGCTCAATGCAATTCTTGTCGCTTTTTCCTTAAAGTAAATCCCAGACATCATGTCATAGTAGTTGAATCCTATATTTTTGTCAATCACAGTAATGTAAATGGATACCTGAAAAAGCCAGAATTTACCGTATCTTGTTGTTGTTCAATCTCAAGAAATGTAGTGCTTTCATTTGTGGAACCCCTGGTGGTATAGATTTGAAGTCATTGTGATCCAGAAACAGCTCTCTCAGAGAATGATACGCCCCGTAGAAGGAGACTCGGTCCACACCATCATCAGAGAGTTTGTTGAATGAGAGGTACAGGTATTCCAGGCCTGGCTGCATGTGGCCAAACACGTAGCCAGGGATGCGCTCAATCCTGTTTCCCAAGAGCACAAGGTGCAGCAGCGACTTGGGGAGGTAAGAGGGGACGTGGTAGAGCTTGTTGTAGGAAAGGTCAATGGATTCTAGATTTCTGCAGTAAAGCAAAGAATAAACAGGGTAGAACATCAGGGAAGTGGCTGTGAGCTCTAGGTGTTGACAAGGCCAGTCAGGATACTTTCTGATTTTTCTGTCAGCACCCGGTGTGCTGTACTGACTCCCAGTGCAACAGTGGCTCTGTGACAGCGTGACTCAGGTGTGTGCTCTTACCTGGGCACCACTCAGCTGTTCCAGTTCCACCGGAGAGGAGCACGGGAGTTCAGAGAGAAAAACTCATATCCCAGGGGTAATGGTGAGGCTCCAAGAGGTCCCCCAAATATCTCTAAGGTCAAACTTGAATCAGAAATGAAATCCCAAGACTTCTGGCCAACATCATACTGCCTATCCCTAAAATCTTCAATGGTCCTATCAAAGAAGTGGCAGTGTTGTAGAATTTTGGTATTCTCATTCCAATTTGATCTGATGACCTGGCACCTGGGACATGGAGTGAGACTGAGGGGTCTAGAAAAGGTTGTTCACTGGCCCCAGAAGATCAGGAAATGTGAGCTACCCAATTGATTTCAGGAGCCTCACCTGCAGCTTCTGCCTACCCACGAAGACTTGGCACCTGATGAAGACTCAGTCACCAGCCACCGTCACATGCTGATAAACCCAGTTGGCTATCTACACTTTTCATTTATGTCTATGCTGCTTCTGAAAGAAACCTTTCCCATCTGTGCTAGTCAGATCCCTTGTTCCCTTGCCACAGGCTGGACCCGCTAACAGGGCTCAATCCAACTTTCCCCCATGGCTTATTCTTCACTTCCTGACTGGCAAAGTCTCCACGCTGGCCCCTTCAATGAGGGCTGCAGTCTGGGGCCACAAATTTCTCTCCAGAAGATCGCCTCTGCTGTGTGTCTGGGCTATCAGGCCAAGCATTCTCCAGTCTATTTTGTAAGACTTGCGGTAGAGAAATTATTTGGAGAAATAAAGACAGTGTGGTTGTAAGACAGTGAAGACTCATTCTTTTGCCTAAGGAGGATGACGGAGGAGGGCAGTTTCCTTCCTCAGTCTTTGCAGGGGGTTATCTCACTTAAACTTCATGACTACCCTGTGAAGTCGACAGAGTGGAAGTGCCATGGTGGCTAGACCCCAGGTCCTACTGCGCAGGCTCAGTTGCTGCTGGCAGAGCCCTTGCATGTGGTAAGGTGTCCACAGCAGCAGTGAATGTGGTCATCCTAACACCAGTCATATCATCATTGGTTTGAACTCCATGAAAGTACCTAAGTTTGGGGGAAGGGGAGAATCACTAAGAAAGGATGTTTTCACCTCCCTCGTATCTCCATGGTCACACCCTCTTTAATAATGGCAAAAGGAAGAAATTGTCTAAAGTCTAGTGGCAGTATATACTACTTACTCTTGGTTTATCCAGGCTAAAGGAGCAATCCTATTTTCTTCAATTTTATTATAACATAGTACAATGACATTGATATTTCTGGTATGATTGAAACAAATTTCAGTTATTTCTTCAATTTGGTTATTTTCTAGGTATAATTCCTATAATGAAAAGAAAAGATGTATTTTTCTTCTTGTTAGTTGATGGACATATTAAATTTTATCGAAATTAAAGTGGTATTACAGACTATTCTCATTAGTATTATCTAAAGAGTCTTTTACTGCTCTTCCAAGTAAGTTCATTTACCTCATATGTATTTAGAGGTAAACTAGATCAGTGGTTTACAAACTTTGTATAGTACAATACTTGTGAGCTCTTTATTTTTATTTTTTAATCCTCACCCAAGGATATATTTATTGATTTTTAGAGAGAGGAAGGGAGACAGAAAGACAGTGGGAAACATCAATATGAAAGAGAAACATCAATTGGTTGCCTTCTGTGTGCGCCCTGACCAGGGATCCCGACCAGGAATCAAAGCCACAACCTTTTGGGGTATGGGATGATGCTCCAACCAACTGAGCCTCCAGACTTGGGCACTTGTGAGCTTTTTAAAGTGTAAATTTCAACCTAAATGTACCCCAGTCAAAGCTCAGTCATCCATACATTGAAATTACAGGTCTGAAGCTGTGCCTTGGATGGATTCCGAGCACAGGTGCCTGTGTGGACAGCACTTCTCAAGTTAGTGAGGAAAGCCCTTTGGAAAGAGAACGGGGGGACGGGAGGGCCAGATGTGGAGTGGAGACACATTGCTCTGTATTTTTCCAGGTGTGGGCTCACACACTTATGTATGTATTTGTGTATGTGTTTTACTATGTGCATTATGTATTAAAAACTTTAATTTTTAAAAAAGTTACAAATTACTGACTCCACCCCACAAAGAACCTGATTTAGCATGTCTAGAGTAAGTCCAGGAGTCTGTATTTCTTTAGAATCCAAGTGATAGTGATTTTAAGCCAGGTATTGGAACCTTGATCTTTACTATTTTGATAAATTCCGATGTTACATCTTAATCTGCAAATAGGAGAAAGAGGAAGGGTGGTGAGCATGGCAGCAGCATCAGATGGAGATCAGTGGTCCCATCTTGGCCTGCTGGGTCCATAGCTGGGGAAACCTCATCCTTCCTTCTTGTCGAGTGATCTACTACTATATGGTAGAAATGGAGCTCAGAGGACATGGCCTGGGTTTCAGCTGGGTCTGCTAGACCTTTGTGTCCTTAATTCAGGAAGTTGGGGTGTACCTCAGTAGCAAAGAACACCAGGATTCCTCTTTAGTTAAGTGTGTTCCTTGCCGCAGCAAGGGAGACCACACTTCTCTGCAACAGGGATATCTGCAGAGGGGTGGAAACAGAACAGCACTGGGGCCTTTGGGAGGAGCTGGTCGGAACTGGTAAATTCGGGGGCTGTTGGCACAGTTGGCAGCCTTCTCTGTAGACCTGGTCCACTCGTGCAGGGTCACTGTTAGTGCACGCGGGTCTCTGGGCGGAGCAGCCTGGGGTGATCGTCACAGTTCTGTTCGGGACAGTTAAAACTATTTTGCAACTCAGGGTACTTTTTCAAGTCATAGTTTCTGTTTAAATTCATAGTTCATTTCCCCAGTTTCTCCTGAGGAGCTGTCAGTAGGACCATTTATTACTTTTTTAAGGGTCTCTGCTCATAATCATAGCTTTGATTAATAATTTTATGTAATATAAAGAGAAAAAATGTTCAAATTATAGCAAGTTCCATATACAGCATCAAAACTACTGAGTTTAATATGCATCACAATAATGTCTTAAATATATATTTATTTTCGTAGCATACTGTATTTAAAATATAAAGTATTTGCAGAAAGATATGGGTACCTCAAGAGAAGCAGGAAGACCCTGTGGTATAATTCTAAATTTATTTCTTCCCAGGCGCAGGTAGGACAGGCTCTTCAAAGGCTTGAACGCTAAAGGATTGACATTGGTTTCACTGAGATTGTTTCCTTCCAGTTCTAAGGTGACCAATTGATTTAAATCTATAAAAAACAGAATTATTGGAGTATTAGGATAGTCATTGGAAAACCATACAATTTCTATAACCTTTCAAAATGTTGTGTAAATTGTTCAGCTTATTTGGAGGACAGATATGGTAGCTTCTTTCTTTGTATCTCCCTATAGAGCCTTTTCCCCAGTGCTTTGCACATTCTAAACCAGGGACGTCAAACTCATTTTCATCAGGGGCCACATCAGCCTCGTGGCTGCCTTCAAACGGCCGAATGTAATTTCAACTCCTTAACAGTTAAGGAGTAGTTACATTTATGTAGTCCTGAAATTATTTCTGCCCTTTGAAGACAACCGTGAGGCTGATGTGGCCCCTGGTGAAAATGAGTTTGACACCCTGTTCTAAATGCTTAGTTCAGCCAAGACTGAACACTGAATGCATGGTCCCACGGAGAGGCAGGCCTCGAGAGAAACCATTGTTAATGCTGTCTAATCAAAGTGCACACTGCAAGGGATGGGGGGCAGTCGGGGGAGGCAGCGATGGCCAAGCAGGAACTCGGAACACAGCTGTGCAAGAAGTCGAAGGTTGTGGAAGGTCATTTGAAACATTTGTAAAGATAGGTGGGTATTAAATGGGATCATAATTGGGGACGGATGAGGAGTATAGTGCACTGATTTCTTTTCCAAGACAAAGGAGGAGCACTCTTTGCCTGGCTAACCCTCAGTTTCTGAACATGCAGCACTGAATTTTCATCACAATGTTCACTTCCTGGCAGAGAATGCAGCCAAGTAGATGTTTTGAAAGGAAAATCATCAAAACTTCTCCATGCATTCAGAGTGTGCTGCCAAAAAAGGCCTTTATACAAACAAGTTTTCTCTAAATTGTTTCTACTGGCTTCAGGAGTGGTATGAGACAAATTAATTGGAAGCTAAAGAAGAATGGGCTGGTCAGCAGTGATGACTGCCAGAAGGATCTGAGTCAGGCATTCAGGGTGTAACTTTGCAGTTTGTTCAGTGGCCAAGATTTCCAGAATAGGGGATGTTTTCATATTCGACTCGAGTCACAGGCATTGCTCCAAATGCTCTGTGCAGCTCATTTCCTTCTAGGTCTGTCAGAGAAGCAAGACAGTACTCTCCAGAGCACAGATCATAGACTCTGGAAGGTGCCACAGAGGAGACAGCAGCATGGACTTGAGTGGTGTGGAAGTGTGAGCATGGCTCATCTAGTGGTGGTTGGGATCAGTGGAAGGGCTGAGAGACAGGAATTAGGGAGGCCAACTTGTAAACTCTAATAAGTGATTTCATTTCCTCATACTCTCTTTATCCAAAGCTGTAGATACTGAGCATTCAGCGTATTTATCTAGCACAAAGTTCAGGTTTGGAAACGTTCTGGAAAACTTCTAAGATAGTAGATAGTAGAAGTACACACACGGTTATTACATGAACTCAGAAGAAACATAATACACAATATTATACGTCACTTTAAAATTCTCTCATTTATGTGTATATTATATATGTAGGAAACACAGCACGTATATATGTGCATTACTGTATGTAACAGGAAATGAGGTAGAGTTAGAAAAGATTAAAAGGTTCTTATAGGTTAGACTTGGGGCACAAGGAGGATTTACTAGCAGGGAGCAAGTAGGAAGTCATTCCTGTGGTGGGCTGGGGGCGCGACATGACAGGTTCCAGTTGTGGGCAGACATTTTTAGGCACATCCAGTTTTCTGCTGTCCTTCTTTTCTACCCTTTCACTCCTCCCCCTCAATGATAAGACCCTCTATTTCTCCCAAGTGGGTATGCAAATCTCAGTGAACCCTCAGTGAACTCCCAGTGTCTGGGCACAGCAGGTACAGCTCTTCTTTGTCTGGTCCCTGCTCACCACTTCATGAGATCAGCTCTAAACCCTCCCTCACACCCTGAATGACAGACTCACAGAACTAGAACTGCATGCAGTTCCTATGGCATCCAGATTCTTGCATTTCTCCATGCTTTTGCACATGCTGCTTCTCTCCCTGAAGTGTGTTTTTTCCCACCTCCCTAAAACTATACATAACCTGAAAGATGATGTGTGGAGACTTGCCCCAAGAGATAATAGAAGAACAGCGGGCCACTGATGGCCAGGCAGTGGGCTTCCACCTTGAAAAAGCAGTGTCACAGCACTAGTGCTGGCCTTTTTCAGGCTCAAACTGCTCGCTGCCAGTCAGCCTGATCATCTAGGACGGCAAGACTCACAGGAGCTGAGGAGCCTCAGTGGTTAGAGCAGTCGAGAGAGAACCCAGCACCTGAGGAGGGGTCGGCACCCCGAAGAGAAAAAGAGCCAGCCCACAGGGAGTGCAGGGGGCTCTATGGGCGAGATGACGGCGGAGAGCCCCCTGAGTGGCCACCTGCACAGGTCCGAGGCCTCTGCAGTCCTGGGCCTGTGAAGATGGGAAGGGAGTACGTAGGAGGCCATTTCACCCTGGACCACAGTCAACCCTCTGGAGCTGTGGAAACATTTGTTCATGAGGGGGAAGAGCAGAGAAGCAGTTGCAGGATGGTGTGAGAGCATTTTCCAAATATGGACTTAGTTTTCTAACATGTCATTTGATAACATAGGAGAAACATGATCTCACAGGTAGTTCACATACAGACCATTAGTACACTTCTTCCAAAGTAAATATTCCTTTGGTCTATTTCAGTTTCTAGCAGTTAGAAATTGAATTTTCTAATGTCTTTTCCATATTACAAAGCCCATCAAAATTTGTGTTTATTAATGGTTTTTTTGTGTACCCTGAAATTCATCTGGAAATAGGGCTTATGGAAATAGGGTATTTCCATAACTCTAGAATCCTTAGATTTAGCCATTCTCACTTTTTTTTCCCCCAATACCAGAAGTGTTTTCTTCCTGTGAAGGTTTTTAGGAGTGAAAGGAAATAATTGAATTGGTTTATTCCTTTGAAGGCTTAGGTAATAAACATTAGCATAATAAATATATTTCAAATCAAGTAAAAAGCGTTGAGCACTATACCTCAAGAGCTCTGTTAGATAGTTTCAAAGATAAAACAAAAAAAATTAGGCAGTCTTTATTTTAAAGAAGAATATAATCTAATTAAAGACATTAGCTAGAGTTCATGGAAAAAGCTAAATGTAACACTGCCTCTTTTATACAGAATTGATAATATGGCAACTTTAGTTATCCAGCTTAGTGCAGAAACAACCGTAAGAATAATCAATTCTAGGTGTATCAAATATGTGGAATGTGGGGCACCTTCACTAAAGCCCATTCATAAGAAAGCCAGGCTATCATGGCAGCAGCCATACACCCTTGGGAACAAGACTATTAAAGCCAAAGTTTCTACCATCAAGTGCATGTGCTACAGTTAGTGATTATAGGATACCCCTGGGCCTCACATACAGTTCCCGCTTACTCATATTTGATAGACAGTTCTTACATGCCAACATATGACAAATTAGAACAGCAAACTGTGGAGGCAGCAAGAGTTACGGCTGTGGTGTACTGAGCATCTAAGACGCATAAAGGAGACCCAGTCAACCAGCCATGGTGCAGCATTATCACCACTAACCACCAAAAACACCAGTACAGACACAGCGCCAGGACGCATGGCTGTGTCCAGAGTTCTGTAACTCAGGATATTACAGATTTGGAGTTTAGTCAATGTGTTGTAAATGGTGAGAACCTGAAATCCTTGTGACTTTCATGCCTATTTAGAATACTTTTAAGGACAACAGGCAGTTTAAAATAACATTTTAAGAATTTCACTAGTCAATAGTTAAAATAAGTTTTATCAACTTCAATGATAATATGACCTTAAAAACCTGTCTAACTGTTTATTGGGCAATACTGCAATTAAAATTCGTACATGACTACAGAAGGAAGTTGTAAGGACACATGGAAAACCGCACGCCAAATACCTGATAAACTTTCTTCATCAATAGCCCGGAGATTGTTCTCATTGATTTTAAGTTCTTCTAATGTAGATGGTAGTTCTGAAGGAATCTCTACCAAATTGTTTCCATCCATATTTAGGTACATTAACTTCTTTAGAAGCTTAAAAAGCAAATCTCAAAATTACTTTTTATCTGGTCACAGATGTACAGTAATGTATTTCATTTAATGGTCCAGTTTGCCGTAGTTACTAACATCTTACAATCCTGAACTTACTCAGGTTTAGATGGGAGTTCCTATATTCTCCCTGCCAGGGAGATGTTGATCCTGTTAGTGGTATTTATTTCCAGATACTTTCAGCAAACTACATTTGATGATTTTGTATTCCAGTCACCCATATTTATTTATTACACATTATTGTAGTCTTCATAAACAAGAGAAAGCTCCTATTGCCACTGGATTAATTATATTTTGCTAGATCTTAGTTTTTCACCTCAGCAATAGACATAGAGTTAATTAAATCATGCAGTGACCTGAATCTGTCATGGATACTGAAATTAGGACAACAATTTGAATCCTTTCAAACTTATAAACCTCAGTTTTCTCTATTCATTAAGTAGAAGCAGAATTATAACAGCACTAATTATAGTGGAAATTCTTCTAATGAAATGGTATAAGTTTCACAAGCTATTGCTCTGTGGTACCCAAACAGTTCTACCTGTGTGGGAAACACGTGTCTATATGTATGGTCACATGCTTGTTGGCCAGACTAGCCTGCAGTGCCGAAGTGGAGTCTGCAGTTGGGCAGGTTTCAGCGAAGCCACGTCAGCGGTTCACTCCAGGGGTGTTCAGGTTCCAGTTTCAGCGGTTTGGGAATGGGACAGAAAATCCCAAGACCAAAAAGGAAGGTAATTTCCTACAATGCCTTCCTTTTTAATCACACAGTAAATGCACAAGTCCCAGGTTTTCTATCAGAAGAGTGGCTAGAATGAGGCAGGTACTCTCGGTCTGTGACACTGAGGGATGTGAACCGCTCTGTGCCAGCCCAGAATCTGAATGAGAACCAGAAACTGGGCGCATAAGAAGCCAGCAGTTTGTCTAAGGAGTGGACAGAAGACTGTCCAAGGGAATAAAGTTTGACCTAATAGGATACAGTATGTTTTACTTGGGCTTCTTAAAGCATATGTATTTATAAGTATTTGTTTGCACACAGAGAACTCTGCTTTTTTGCTTCTGCCTTTGTCTATCTGAAATTCCTTGATCCTCTCTTCTTTTCTCCTTTTTAGAAAAGAATTGTAAAATCTGAGTCTTTCAGAAGTTTATTCTGTGCTATTCCCCATCTTCTTCTCTCTTTTTTCTCCCACCTATCCCCATGACAGTTTACATCGGAGTCCATTTATTTTTTCAGAACCCCTTTTTGCTGAAGTATCCCTTCATCAGATGTTGCCCATGGCGCAAACTAGGGAAGCTCTGACTTGCTGGCCTCAAAATGTTCATAGTGTTTCCAGACAAAGCTCTCCTTTCTTCCCAGGAATAACCTCCTGCACTAAGAGACCATATTTCAACATTTTTACAGCTACTTAGGGGAAAACTACTCTGAATTTAAAACATCTGTTTGTCATGAATGCTGTTGTTGGTACTTTAAGGGTAAAGTATAGAAAAACAAGCCAGAAACATGTGGAACAACAGACTCTATTCAAGATAAAACTTGAATACGGTTTAGGGACACCAGGGAGGAAACTAACTTAGGAGAAAACTACCAGTTAAAACGTTTAACTTTTTCTCCCTTCCCCATCTCCACCCACTGCTAGCACACGTCACAGGACAGCTGTCTGCATCGATTGTTATGCCCAAGTCAGACTGCGTGTTTACCTTGAGTGCTTTTGGGCCTATGCCTGAAGAGGTGATATTATTTCTGCTCAAATCAAGCCTTTCCAAATTTGGTAATCCATTAAATGCTTCATCAGGAATGGAGATGATGGAATTGCCTAGGACATGGAGCAGTTGATTTTTAGACCTTTGTACCAATACACACATGTACGTAAATGCACATGCATACATACATACAAGTTCATGTGCACAGATAGGAAAAGAGAGTTTTATCTGTAGGAGAAAACAATACTCATAACAAGGACAGAATATGTGTTATATAAGCAAATACATATTTTAAAAAATAACAAGACTGGGACTAGACTTTCACATAGTCAAAATTTTCACTCTAAAGACCTGACATGCTCTAGTACATCATGTTTTACATAAAATTGTTTAAAACAGCCAGAATGCAGTTTTCTAGACAATTCTGTTAGCATTATGCATTTTATAACAAAGATTGTTTCTGGAAGTTTATGTGAAAACTGATTTTTATTGTTCTTCATATTTTCCCATTGATATTTCTGAGAACCTGGTTCAGAAATGTGATACTATGATTAACTAATAAAATCTTGGGCATATCACTTAACCTTTTCTGAGCATCAGTTTTCTAAATAAGCAGTTTGGGGAGATGATCTCTCAAATCACGTCCACATCTAATGTTTTACTTCTGTGACTTTAATGTACAGAAGTTCCTATATGCCTTAAATTTATGATGTTTTGTTTTGACATTCAGCTAAGTACAGTAGTAAATGATTTTAGACTCAGAAAAGGAGCTTACCAGAAACAGCACTACATAAACCACACAGTAGCCTTCTTATAAAACCAAGATAGTGTGACTGAGCACAGATCTTTTATCTTTCATAAGACTTTAGACTTTCACAGATTGAGCTTTCTTACAGCAGAGCACATCTGGCGTGCAGGCCACAGGAGGAGGGCATTGCTGGCGCGTGAGTGTCTGTGTGTACGGACAATGCTGCTGGAGGTCACAGGAGCATCGTGTCAGGAAGGCCGTGACACTGCTGGTGTCCTGTCACTGACCGGCCCTCCTGACCCAAGGTGTTGGACTTTTCCTACTAAGTAGTTATGTGATCATTTATTATTTTGATGGTGGTTTTTTTAAAGTGATTTCTCCCAAGACATGCCTGAAACCCCACTGAGATTCTGTCACCCCTGCACCTGCAGGGCCACCCCCCATAAACATACCACCCTTGTCCATTGGCCCAGTCTCCCTGCCAGCCAGCCTCACATACACACCGGGTCATGCTACTCAGAACCTTCCGGGTAGCCCTATAAACACATGAGTAAAAGGTTTGGACCACTCCATGTCCATCAGAATGACTGACATGAGGGGAAAATAGCCGACCAGAAGCAGGATGGCCGGGCCTCTCTGACATTGCTGGCAGGAATGGCGCAGCCTCTTTAGAGACTGTTCAGCAGTTTCTCACCAAGTTAAACACACATTTACTGTGGCACTCAGAGGCCCTACCCCGGATGTGTATTCTAGGGGAAAGAAAACGTTGGTCCTCACAGACATCTATGTGTGGATGTTTATAACAACTGTACGCATAATTGCTCCAAACTAGAAATAATCCAGATGTCTTTTAACTAGTACCTGCGGTTCATTCAAATAACCATTCAGTAATATGGAGGAGCAAGATACTGATAAATGGAACAACTTGGATGACCTTTATAAGCAGTGTGATAAGTGAAGGAAGCCCAGCTGAAAAGGCTCTGTTCTGAATGATTCTATTCCTATGACACGCTGGAAAAGGCAGAACTATAGACACAGAACACATCCTGGTGCCCAGGATGAAAGGAAGGACATGAGGGAATTGGGGGAGGTGAGGAAATATTCGGTATCTTGATCGCGGCATTGGTTACCTGACTATATGCATGTGTCAAAACTCAGTAACATACCAAAAATATGTTTTACTACATATAAATTATAGTTCAGTACAGATGACTTTAAGAAAAAGTCCACGGGAAATCATGATTTGATTTGGAGGAATTTGCTTTATACCTAATTATGCTATACTGTAGTAAACACCCACCTCTTCTGCAAAGTTTATATGTTTGAAGATTGTGAAAATAGTCTGTTCGGAGTCCATTTATATCATGAAATTAAAATATAACATTCATGGGACAAAGAGAGTTAATGCGCTTCTAAAACATAAAACAGACATCAACATCTCTTACCAGGGAGCTCCAGACTTGTTATCTCTGGTGCTGTTAGTGGTGGTACCTGTGTGAGGCCAGCACCGTTGCAGCTGATGGTCCTGTAGGACAAAGAGCACCCGCTTGGCAGGGGTGGCATGCCTCTGGGAGGGGCGGGGACAGGGAGTTGAGGTGGCATCCTGAGTATAGCTCCTCTCATGGTCTCGTACTCATCCTTGTAGTCCTCCTCTTCCTCCTCCTCCTCCTCCTGACTTGCTGTGCTTCCATGACGATGGGCCTGCCTCCCCTCCTCTGCGAGTCTCCGCTCTGCCCCTTCTCTGCTCTGCCCCTCAGTGGTAAGTCTCTCCCTGTCTCCAGTTCCAGGGGTCTTTTGCTTTCTATCTTCATTGTCTTTAATTTCTTCTTTAGACTCCTCAGATTGAAGTTCCTCTTTTCTCAATGCTTGATCCATTTCTACCCGAGGTGGTGGCCATTGCTTATGAAGTAAATTAGTAGTTTCTCTTTGTTCTGAAGAATCACCAGAAAATTCAGTTCTGTCATTTAATGCTCTATCACTGAGTAGCAGGTAAGAGACTACACAGACCATGCAAGAAGTAGGCAGCAGGGACATGTTGTGATATTAATAAAAGGAAGAATCATAGCAAAAATGAAGTTAATAAATATTATTCCCTCCAGGTAATTTTGTGTGCACTTTAAACATGAAATACATCTTGAAATCTTTGCTTAAGTAGTTTTAATTATAATTTTATTCTGTAAATTCTGTTGTAGACAATATTTGTTTTGCTTGAGATTCTACTATTTACTGGTACTGAAGTATCATGCTACTCGGTAACTAAAGAGGGAATAATATTACCACACAATGCACAGTGGGGAAGCAGTCCTATTGTGAGATCGCAACAAAGTCAGATATGACGCCTTTATAACAGATACTGTTTAGTTAACAAGGGTTATTAATAATGCAAGAAATTGTACACTGTCAGACATAAAAAAGTGAAACGTGTATTTTATTTACTTACGGTAGTGAAATTAGCTTTTGGTTATAGAATTATTATTTTTGTCCAATTTTCTTTCAGCTCCATGAGTCTAAAAGCATTCTTTGAAAGAAAGTTCTTTTTTTTTTTTCCTCCCAGACTCCACTTAAATCATTTTTGCTTATTGAGACTTAAAGAAAACACCTGGACTTAATTAACCTAGACATATGCATGAGGGTACTTTTTGTTATTCCATGATGATGAGAGCATAAATACAGGGGC
Organism: Micronycteris hirsuta; assembly: GCA_004026765.1. Classification (NCBI taxonomy): domain Eukaryota; kingdom Metazoa; phylum Chordata; class Mammalia; order Chiroptera; family Phyllostomidae; genus Micronycteris; species Micronycteris hirsuta. The sequence continues at coordinate 112,490 of PVJI01003070.1, forward strand.
AGGCAAAAAGTAGGTTTACAGTTGTGAGTTATATTATTTATTTATTAATTATTGTAATATATATTTGTGTTATTTGTCTTTCTCCATACAAACAATTGTAAACCTACTTTTGCCTAACCCTGTATATAGTAGAAGGTTCATCTACATTTGCATTTAGCTGTTAATACTTGGGCTAAAGTGGGGAAGATGTGACTAAGACCATACTTCAGACTTACCTATCTCCTTGCTTTATATAGTATTTAATACTACATATAAATCATCCACAAAGATCTCGGAAAATATAATTATTTGAAGGAGTATTTTAGATTTCAATTCAGTGTATATTATAAAGTCTTTCAGTTATTTTTTTCACGTCTCTGGCAGAAAACACAAAAGGAGACTAGGAAACAATTAGCAGAAAACTAAAGCTAGCACACTGAGACATATGGAACCCTTTCTGTATATCCAAGTTTGTGTTTTCAAAATAACCATGGCATTTTAAGAATAATTCCAGTCCTTTGAAAAATGTTTCAGAATTTCTGAATCTTTCATTTTTGAACCTTGTGGTTTTCACCCCCAAGTTTTATTAAATACTTTTATTTTCTAACACTTTAAAAGTCATAATACCTTAGTAAAATAATTGATAGTATCCACCAAAATACAATTCCTAAATATTCCAAAGTTCTTCCTAGCAAAGGACTTTTGTAGATACCAACCCTGTGATCATCCTTGATCACAGTAAAGAAAAAGCATCCCAATCCCTTCCTATAAATTACTTAACTTGTATTTGTGTATTTCATAAGGAATGGGCTAAACTTTTCTTGGAGGAGAACTGAGTCTTCCTCCTAAGGATTCCCAACTCCATCAGGTGTGAGCCTCGTAGGACAATGGGAAGTGAGCAGCCAACACAACCTCACAGCATGATTTTCCTGTGAACAGCAGTGCCATAGAAAAAAGCCATTGCTCTGAATAAACTGGAGAGTTGGGATTTATTCTCTCTGGATGCAAACCATTCTTTTTTTTGTTCACTATGAGTTCCTCATCTTTGTTTGGGATAATAATTGTACTCACAATGAGTTGGATCAGTGAGATAATGCAGTTTAGGAGCCAAGCAGAGCCCCTTGTGCAAACCAACAACTCGGGAACTATTGGCTATGTATATTCTCTCACTACATTCCTGAAGCTGAGAGACAAATGTGGAATGTAATGTGGTCCAAGCTTACTCATTCTGCTAGAGCTACAACTGTAACGCCAAGATTTTTTATTTCTGTTCCCTATCATACGTTATCCCCAGTAACTTCTATGTTTATCATACTTGTGCAAATATTTTAAGTACTCTGATGACTGATTCGTCATAATTTAAAACTTAAGGTAAGTAACAAAATAAAAACAAGTGGAGCTTAAGGACTAAATTACATGTGACATTTTGTTTTGGCTAAATATTTATACCGGTATCAGAGCAGACTGGGCAGCATTCTCCTTCAGGTGTGACTGTTTTGGGGCACCTCTGAGGATGGCACATGGTTTTATCACAAAGCACTCTTCCATTTGAGCAGAGGCAGGTAGTGCAGAGCTCAGGAGACCATACGGCTTTGTTGTACATGATCATTCCATTTACCAAACAGTGTCCCTTCTTTCCTAGGAGAGAACATAAGACATTTAAATTCTGAGACTGGGTACCAGCACCTGTGAATGTATGCGAGCACAATGTGAAGTCAAATGGTTAGGACCACACAAGAATAGCATTCTGTGTGCATTCATGCTTAGGGTAAAATATCTTATAAAAGTAACCCTCTGAAAAACCCCACTTTCATGTGCACTGCTCTAAACCTCTCTCACTTAGGTTCTGGAGTGACCTCCTCATGGCAACTTGACTGTGAATTGCACTTTCATCCTGTATCTGTCAGGGTAGCTAAGTTATACAACAGCAGATGTGTGAATAAGTATGTCAGCTGAGCAGGCCATTAGTCAGCTGATTTGAAGATTAGAGGGAGCATTTTTCTTCTGACCCTAGCATCATTTCTCTTAACTCTCCATCTGATGAGCTATTGTCCCCAAATTACACCTGCACATGAGTTCACGCATTTGTCCTGTCCTTTTTGCTACCACGGTGTCAGTCTAATCCCAGCCCTACCCAAGTCTCATTTGGGTACTTGCCGTAGACTAATCCCACCCACCAAATTCCTCCCGTGGAAAAAAAAATAGATTCATGTAAGCTTTTTCCTGATTATAAAAATACTAGATTCTATCAAAATTCCAACAGCCTTTTTTTGCAGAAAGTTCATTCTCGAATTCATATGGAGTTACAAAGGACGCCGATTGCCAAAAAATCTTGAAAAAAAGAACAAAATTAAAGCACTCACACTTTCTTCAAAAATTACTACAAAGCTGCAGTAATCAGCTTATGGTAGTGTGGCATAAGGATAAGCGTATAGACTATTGGAATATCAAGAGTCCAAAAATAAAACATACCTATGGCCACATGATTTTTGACAAGAATGTGAAGACCATTCAATAAGTGGAAAAAGTAGCCTCTTCAACAGATGGTGCTGGGACAACTGGATATCCACATGCAAAAGAATGAACTTGTCTCCTATCTCACATAAAGTACAAGAATTAAACTCAAAATGGATCAAAAATCTAAATAGAAGAGGTAAAAGTATAATACGTGTAGAAGAATACATAGGTGTAAATCTCTGTGACCTTGGATTTTTAGATACGACTCCAAAAGCACAAGCAGCAAAAAATAAATTGGACTTTATCAAAATTAAAATTTTGGTGCATCAAACAATATTGTCAAAAAAGTGAAAGGAAAGTGTGCACAATTGGAAAAATATTTGCAAATCATATCTGATAAAGGCCTAACTAATATCCATAACTTTTATAAGTTAACAACAGAAAGACAAACATCCCAATTAAAAAATAGGCAAAGGACTTGAGTAGACATTTCTCAGAAGAAAATATACAATGGGAAATAAATACATAAAAAGATGTTGAACCTAATTAGTCATTAGGGAAATATACATTAATATACCACTTCACATTCACAAGAAAGACTGCGTTTTAAAAAATGGAGAATAACAAATGTTGGCAAGGATGAAGAGAAATTGGAATCTTTGAATATTGTTGGTGGATATGTAAAATGGTATCTGTCACCTTTGTAGAAAACATTTGGTGGTTCCTCAATAAATTAAACAAAGTTACCATATGGCCCAGCTCCTAGGTACCCTATATTCCATTTCTAAGTATATGCCTGAGAAAATTGAAAGCAGGAGTTCAAATAGAAAGTTGTTCACAAGTGTTTTTAGCTGTGCTGTTTACAGTATAGCCAAAATTAGAAACAACACAAATGTCCATCAACAGATGAATGGATAAACAAATGTGATACATCTATATAGTAGAATATTATTCAGCCTTAAAACCAAAAGATAAGTTGAATTTTTTAAAAATTATTTTCATGGAGGTTCTTTCTCTCCCCGCTTCTCTCTAGTACTGTTTTCTTACCTGGTAGTATATTATAGCTTGATTCTACTCCAAGAAAACTTGAAAAGGATTCAAACTTCTCCTCTGTGCTATAATCCAAGTTAACCATGGGAAGTTTTGCTGCTGGTGTCGCCATCATTATTTGCTGTATTCTAAGCTGTCTACTGGATCCGTGCACAGGCGAAGAAATTTTCTTCAGTCTTCTGTTATATATCTTCCTTTGCTTCCTAGGATTTTCATCATTTTGTCCAAAATCAGTTTGCAAAATGATAAGCAGAAAAAATGAAAACAAACTTGCAAACTTCATGCTGGTTTTTCACCATCCAGTTTCTAGAATAAGAATGAAACAATTTCTGAGTTAATGGTGACTATGTTTTGACCTCTGAAAACTGGCTAATAATGCCTCTATGCCTCAGCAGCAAGTCTTTGAGAAATAACACACATACGGGCTCTATGCTATAGTAGCACTGCCAAATCAGAATTTAGAGTTTTTCTATCAGAATCAAAGAACGTCTAATATCTTTATCTCCAGATGAGGCATGAGCCGGCTTTTTCTAATATTTTCTAATATTTACCTGATAGTAAATATTTTAGGCTTTACAGGTCATATGTTCGCTGTCACAACTACTCAAATGGGCCCAAATATCACAAAAGCAGACAATATTACACAGGTAAGTGTGGCTGTATGCCAGTAAAAATCTATTTACAAAAACAGGCAATGGGTTAAACTTTGTGCCTGGGCCATTGTTTGCCAACGCTTCTCTGGACCACCGCGTTGTAGGTTTTCAGAGGTCACTCAAGAGATTCCTTTCCAACTGTCTACCAAGTCATTTTGTGACTGATCTAACCCATTTTCCCAGCTTTTCTGTTTTGTTCTTTTATTCTCTAGCTTTATAATATTCTTTGTTAGGTCAAGGGACATGATTGCATTATATAAAAATAACACTAAACTACCATCAGTTATAAAGAGGTAAGAAGGACAAAGCGTGACTCTTAATTAGCTGGTTTCAAGAGCACCATAGGGCCCTACACATAGTAAAGCTGAAAAACATTTGAGAAATACTTCAGTACTTTTAGTGAGAAAGACTAAGTGTGGTGGTAGCATTGTAGTTAGACAAGATGGTCCAGGCTCTGTAGAGTCAAGTAGCAGGGACAGGTAAAGAGAAACCCTTCAAAGCTTAATACAGGGGCTTTCTTGAACGATTACCCAGCCATACTCTCTGACCTACAGTTAGACCTTCAGTGGAAGGTTTGTACAGTATCCATTGTCCCTCTGAAATTAGAGCCAGTATCCCCACCCTCACCACTGCCTGTTGGCCCTTCCCTTGCTGCTCTTCCCTCAGGTTTCCTCATTATCATGACTCTGTGAGATCAGCTGCCCTCTCCACCCAGCCAGGGTATATGGCAGTGATGTGAGGTACCCTGCCCTGGTGAACACCTAAGGCTCCGCCCCTTACTATGCAATATGCACACCAAGACAAAAAAAATGACCCAAATGAAAGAACAGATCAAAGCACCAGAAAACTACAAATAAGCAACAAAGAGATAGCCATCTTATCAGATTCACAGTTCAAAACACTGGTAATCAGGATGCTCACAGAATTGGTTGAATTTGGTCACAAATTAGATGAAAAAATGAAGGCTATTCTAAGTGAAATAAAGGAAAATGTACAAGGAACTAATAGTGATGGGAAGGAAACTGGAACTCAAATCAACGTTGTGGACCAGAAGGAAGAAAGAAACATTCAACCAGAAAAGAATGAAGAAACAAGAATTCAAAACAATGAGTAGAGGCTTAGGAGCCTCCATGATATCTTTAAACAGTCCAACATCCGAATTATAGAGATGCCAGAAGGAGAAGAGGAAGAGCAACAAATTGAAAACTTATTTGAACAAATAATGGAGGAGAACTTCCCCAGTCTGGCCAAGGAAATAGACTTCCAGGAATCTCAGAGAGCCCCAAAGAAGTTGGACCCAAAGAGGAACACACCAAGGCACATCATAATGACATTACCCAAGATTAAAAATAAGGAGAGAATCTTAGAAGCAGCAAGAGAAAAGGAGACAGTTACCTACAAAGGAGTTCCCATAAGACTATCAGCTGATTTCTCAAAAGAGACCTTACAGGCAAGAAGGGACTGGAAAGATGTTTATCAAGCCATGAAAGGCAAGGACCTACATCCAAGAATACTCTATCCAGCAAAGCTTTCATTTAAATGGAAGGGCACATAAAGTGCTTTTCAGATAAGGTCGAGTTAAAGGAGTTCATCATCACCCAGCCCTTATTATATGAAATGTTAAAGGGATTTATGTAAGAAAAAGAAGATAAAAATATATATATATGAATAGTAAAATGACAGCAAACTCACAGTTGTTAACAACCACACCTAAAACAGAAGCAAAAGCAAACTAAGCAAACAACTAGAACAGGAACAGAACCACAGAAATGGAGATTACATGGAGGGTTATCAACAGGGGAGGAGGAGAGGGAGGAAAAATTACAGAGAATAAGTAGCATAAATGGTAGGTTGAAAATAGGGGAAGGTTAAGAATAGTATAGGAAAGTAGAAGCCAAAGAACTTACATGTATGACCCATGAACATAAACTCAAGTGGGGGAATGTGGGTGGGAGGGGGTGTGCAGGGCAGAGTGGAATAAAGGGGGGAAAATGGGACAACTAATAGCATAATCAATAAAATACATTAAAAAAAGAAATAAATGAAATATAGTCTGAAAAACAATACAAAAGATCAGTGAAATCATGAGCTGGTTTTTTTTAAAAAATATAAACATCATTGATCAACCTTTAAGCATAAGCAGACTCATCAAGAAAAAAAAGAGAAAAGGAACCCAAATCAATAAAATCAGAAATAAAAGAGGTAACGTTACAACCGATACCACAGAAATGTAAAGGATTATAACAAAATACTACAGACTACTATATGCCAACAAACTGGGCAAGCTAGAAGAAATGCATTAATTCCTAGACATATACAATCTTCCAGAACTGAATTAAGAAGAAAAAAATACACTACAATTTTTAAAAAATAAAATGAAATTTTAAAAAAAGAAAGAAAATCTGAACAGACTGATTACAACCAAAAATATTAAATTACTAATCGAAAACTCCCAAAAAAACAAAAGTCCAGGATAGGTTGACTTCACAGGTGAATTTTACCATAAATCAAAGAAGAATGAACACCTATTTTTCACAAATTTCCAAAAAATTCAAGAGGAGAGAAGGCTTTCAAGCTTATTTTATGAGGTTACCCAGATCTAAAACTAGACAAATATATTGCCAAAAAAGAAAATTACATACCAATATTCCTGATGGACATAAACACAAAAATCCTCAAATATTAACAAAGTGAATCCAGCAATGTTTTCAAAAGAGTGCATACCATGATCAGTTGGTATGTATTTCTGGGGTGCCATGTTGCTTGAATATTCTCAAATCAATAAATGTGATACTCCACATAAACAAAATGAAGGATAAAAATCATATGATACTATCAATAATGCAGAAAAAGATTGGACAAAATCCAGCGTCCATTTATAATAAAATTTTTCAGCCAAGTGGGAATAGTGGGAACATACTTCAGCATAATAAAGACCATATATGACAAGCTCACAGCGAACATCATACTCAACAGAGAAAGCTAAAACAGTTTCCCTGAAGGTCCGGAAAAAGACAAGGATGTCTACTTTCACCACTTTTTATTCAAAATGGCATTGGAAGTTCCAGCTGCAGCAATCAGACAAGAAGAAATATATGAAAGGCAAAGGAAACAGTAAACTTCTGGTTATTAGTAGATGATGTGGCATTGCATAGATAGAACCCTAAAGTTCCCACCAAAAAAACTATTAAAACTGATCAATTAAGTCAGTAAAGTAGCAGGATACTAAATTAATATTCAAAAATTGCTTGGGATTTTTATACACTGATAACTTACCAGAAACAGAGGTTTAGAAAACAATCTCGTTTACATTGCATCAAAAAATATGTGGGTATAAATTTAACTGAGGGTGTCAAAGAGCTGTACTCATAAAATTATAAGACATTGAAGAAAAAAGTTGAAGAAGATACAACTAAATGGAAGTGTATACTGTGCGCATGGGCAGGAAGAATTAGCATTGTTAAAATGTCCACACTACCCAAGGCAATCTATGTCAAGATTGCTGAAAAACATCATGGTACTGACATAAAAATAGTTACATAGGTCAGTGGAACAGAATAGAGAGCCCAGAAATAAGTGCATGCCTATATGGTCAATTTATATGACAGAGAGGGGAAGAATGTACAATGGGGTAAAGATAGTCTATTCAATAATAGGTATTGGCAAAACTAGACAGATACATGCAAAAAGTGCATCTAGACTACCTTTTTATACCATGTAAAACAATAAACTCAAAATGGATTAAACATGTAAATGTAAGACCTTAAACTATAAAACTTAAAAAGAAACAGGCATGTTTCCTGACATGCTCTTAGTAAAAATTTTTTCATATATCTCCTTAGGAAGAGGAAACAGAAGAAAAGATAATCATGGGACTACATCAAAATAAAAAGTTTTGTACAATAAAGGAAACCATCAAGAAAAAGAAAACCTACTGAATGGGAGAACATATTAGTTGATTATACATCTAGTAAGGGATTAATATTTGAAATTTATGAAGAACGTATACAATTTAACACTGAAAAAAAATCAAACAATTCAATAAAAACGGGCAGAAGACCTGAATAGACATCTTTCCAAAGCAAACAGAAGACAAACCAAACAGAAGCAGACTCAAAGAGGACATACACATGGCCAACAGACATGTGAAAAGATATGCAAAGTCACTAGTCATCAGAGAAAGGCAAAAAAAAAAAAAATACAGTGAGATATCAACTCACACCTGTCAGAATGGATATCATCAATTAATAAACAGATTTTTATGAGGATGTGGAAAAAAGGGAACCTTAGTGCTGTAGGTGGGATTGCAAATTAGTGTAGCCACTGTGAAAAACAATGTGGAGGTTCATCAAAAAATTAAAAATAAAACCATCCTGTGACCCAGAGATTCCACTCCCAGGTATTTATCCGAAGAAATCCATAACACTAATTTGAAAAGATACTTGCACACCAGTGTTCATCTGCAGTATTTTGTACAATAGCCAAGATGTGGAAGCAACCTGAATGGTCATTGATAGAGAATTGGGTAAAGAAGATGTCATACATATATGCAGTGGAGTATTACTCGGCGATAAAAAGAATGAAATCTCACCATTTGTGACACCTAGAGGGTATTATGCTAAGTGAAATAAGTCAGACAGACATAAACAAATATCATACCATTTTACTTTTATGTGTAATCTGAAGAACAAAATAAATGAACAAACCAAACAGAAGCAGACATAGATATAGAGAACAACCTCATGGTTGCCAGATTGGGAGGGGTTTTGGCCTGGATGAAAAGGTGAGGGGATACAAATACAATACAAATTGGTGGTTACAAAACAGTCATGAGGATGTAAAGTACAACATACGGAATGAACATAGTCAGTAATACGGTAATAACTAGGTATGGTGCCAGGTGGGTGCTAGACTTAGCAGGGGAGTCACTTCATGAAATATATAAATTTGTATTTGCCATGCTGTACACTTGAAGCAAGTATAAAATAATAGTGTCAACTGTAATTTAAAAATAAGAAATTATAAATAAATATGGAATGCAAGGATATGAAATACAGCATAGAGAATATAGTCAGGTGGATATTAGACTGACTTGGGTGATCATTTTGAAAGTTACAAAAATGTCTAATCACTATTTATATACCTGAAAGTAAAATGATACTGAATGTCAGCTGTAATTGAAAAGTTTTTTTATTTTAATATTTTTTAGTCTTTATTATAGTTTTTCATTACCATTTAGTCCTCTTACACCCTCTCCCCTCAGCAGTCACCACACTGTTGTCTATGTCCATGAGTCCTTTTTCCTTTTTGCTCAGTCCCTCCACCCCTAAACTCCTCCGACCCCCATGAGCTGTTATCTGTTCTGCATCTATGAGTCTGTCTCTGTTTTGCTTGTTCAGTTTGTTCATTTGTTTCCACATATGACTGTTAATCATAGGGTATTTGTCTTTCTCTGTCCAGATTATTTCACTTAGTATAATGTTTTCCAGGTCCATCCATACTGTTGCGAAGAGTAAAATTTCTTCTTTTGTACAGCCGAGTGAATTTCATTGTGTAAATGTCCCAAGGTTGTTTTATCCACTCATCTACTGATGGACACTTGGGCTGCTTCCATATCTTGGCTATTGTAAATAACACTGAAATGAACATGTAAATGTCCCAAGGTTGTTTTATCCACTCATCTACTGATGGACACTTGGGCTGCTTCCATATCTTGGCTATTGTAAATAACACTGAAATGAACATGTAAATGTCCCAAGGTTGTTTTATCCACTCATCTACTGATGGACACTTGGGCTGCTTCCATATCTTGGCTATTGTAAATAACACTGAAATGAACATAGGGGTGCTTATGTTCTTTCGAATTAGCATTTTAGGTTCCTTCAGATGTATTCCCAGCAGTGGGATTGCTGGGTCAAAAGGCAGACCCATTTTTAATTTTTGGAGGTATCTCCATACTGCTTTCCACAGTGGCTGCACCAGTCTGCCTTCCCACCAGCAGTGCAAAGGGTTCCTCTTTCTCCACATCCTCGCCAGCACTTGTTGTTTGTTGATTTATTGATGGCCATTCTGACCAGTGTGAGATGGTATTCATTGCAGTTTAAATTTGCATCTCTCTGATGATTAGTAATGTTGAGCATTTTTTCATATGTCTATTGACCATCTGTATGTCCTCTTTGGATAAGTGTCTATTCAGGTCTTTGCCCATTTTTTAATTGGGTTGTTTTTTTGGGGGGTGTTGAGTTTTATATAAGTACTTTATAAATTTTGGATATTAACCCCCTATCAGATGTATTGGGAAATATGTTCTCCTGGGTTGTCTTTTTATTTTGTTGATGATTTCCTTTGCTGTACATACACTTTATAGTTTGATGAAGTCCCATCTGTTTATTTTTTCTTTTGTTTACCTTGCCTGGGGAGGTATATCTGATACAAAATTTCTACGAGCAATATCCAAGATTTTGCTGCCTATGGCTTGGGGTCTAACATTTAAACCCTTTGATCCATTTTGAATTTATTCTTTGGTGTGGTGTAAGAAGGTGGTCTAGTTTCATTTTTCTGTATGTATCTGTCCAATTTTCCCAACACCATTTATTGAATAAACTGTCTTTAGCCCTTTGTATGTGCTTTCTTCCTCTGTTGAATATTAATCGACTATAAAGGTGTGGGTTTATTTCTGGGCTCTCTATTCTGTTCCAGTGATCTTTGGTGTTTGTTATTATGCCAGTACCATGCTGTTTTGATTACTATGGCTTTGTAGTATAGTTTGATATTAGGAAGCATGATTCCTCCAACTTTGTTCTTCTTTCTCAGGATTGCTGCTGCTATGTGGGGCCTTTTGTGGTTCCATATAAATGTTTAAAGTATTTGTTCTAGTTCTGTGAAATACATCACTGGAATCTAATAGGAATTGCATTGAATCTCTAGATTGCTTTGGGTAGTATGGGCATTTTCATGATGTTACATGATATGTGCTTCCAAATATTTGTGTCTTCTTCAGTTTCTTTCTTCAGTGACTTATAATTTTCTGATACAGGTCTTTTACATCCCTGGTTAGGTTTATTCCTAGGTATTGTATCCTTTTTGTCGTGATTGTGAATGGGACTGTTTTCTCAATTTCCCTTTCCCTTTCTGTTAGTTGCATAAAAATGCAACTGATTTCTGAATATTAATTTTGTATCCTTCTACTTTCCTGAATTCATTTATCAGTTCTAATAGTTTCTTAGGCACATGTTTACAGTTGTCTGTGTACAGTATCATGTCATCTGCAAATAATGACAGTTTTACTTCCTCCTTTCCAATTTGGATTCCTTTTATTTCTTCTTCTTGTCTGATTGCTGTGGCCAGGACTTCCAGGACTATGTGAATCTTGTTCCTGATCTTAAGGGGAACATTTGTAGTTTTTTGTCTGTTGAGTATGATGCTGGCAATGGGTTTTTCATACATGGCATTTATTATGTTTAGGTATGTTGTCTATTCCCACTTTGCCTGGAGTTTTTATTATAAATAGGTGCTGGATTTTATCAAAAGCTTTTTCTGCATCTTTTCATATAATCATGTGGTTTTTATTCTTCATTTTCTTATGTGATGAATCACATTTATTGATTTGTATATGTTGACCATCCTTGCATTCCCAGAGTAAATCCCATTCGATCATGTATGATCTTTTTGATGCATTGCTGTTATTTGGTTTGCTAATATTTTGTTGAGGACGGAAAAGTTTTTAAAAAGAAATGTGGAAAGGCTATACTAATATTAGATGAAGTAGATAAGATGAAGAAAAATATTACCAAGTACAAAGAGAGCTATTGTATAATCTTAAAGAGGTATTTTCTTCATGAAAATATAACAATCTTAAACCTTTACATACTGAACAATACTGCTTCAAAATAGATAAAAGAAAAAACTGATAGAACTGCAAAAAGAAATAGACCAATTTTTAGTTATCCAAAATTTTTAATGTCCCGACTCAAATATTGATTTTTAAAATAATGGATTGCCAGTGAAAACAGCAGGGTAGCACTACACATCTGTAGAATGGCCACACTCAAAATCGCTGACACACCGAATGCTGACAAGGATGCGGAGCCACAGGCTTTCATCCATTGCTTATGTGAATGCAAAATGGCGTAGCCACTTTGGAAGACGTTTTGTTAGTGCTTTTTGGAAAAGTAAACATATTTTTATATTGCCAACAACCATACTACTTGGTATTTGTCCAAATGAGTTGAAAACTTATGTCCACCTGAAAACCTACAAGGCTGTTTACAGCAGCTCCCTTCACAATTGCCAGATGTTTTGCAAGGTGAATGGATAAACTGCAGTCCTTCAAGACAATGGAATGTTTTTCAACGCTAAAAAGAAAGAAGCTATCAATTTTTTAAAAGACTTGGAAGAATCCTAAATGCATACTACTAAATGAACAAAGCCAATCTGAAAATGCTAATACTGTACAATTGCAAATATATGGCATTCTAGAAAAGGCAGTAAAAAAAATAAAAATCAGGGGTTGCCCTGGCTGGAGTGTCGTCCCATAGATGAGAGCTTGCAAGTTTGATTCCCAGTCAGGGCACTTGCCTAGACTGTGGGTTTGATCCCTGGTTCAGGCACTTGTGGGAGGCAGCTGTTCAATGTGTCTCTCTTGCTTCAGTGTTTCACTATTTCCCTCCCTCTCTCTCTAAAAAACAACCAAAAAATGTACTCAGCTGAGGGTAAAAAGAAAAAAAAAATCAGGGGTTGCCGAAGTTTGGTGTCATGCGAGAGATGAATAAATAGATGGAACACTAAGGATTTTTAGGCCACTATATTGTCATGATGTGTACATGTCGTTATACATTTATCCAAATTTATGGACTGTACAACACCAAGTGTGAATTGAAATGTAAATTATGGACTTGGTTATAATGATGTGTCTATGTAGTTCATCAATTTTCACTTGCTGTGACTCTATATCTGATAATTGCCATACAAATTAAAAACTCATTGCGCCCTGGCTGGTGTAGCGCAGTGGATTGAGCACGGGCTGGGAACCAAGCGGTCCCGGTTCAATTCCCAGTCAGGGCACATGCCTGGGTTGCGGGCCAGGTCCCCGTGAGGGCCATGTGAGAGGCAACCGTACATTGCTGTTTCTCTCCCTCTCTGTCTTCCTCCCCTCCCCCTCTCTCTAAAAAAAAAAAAAACTCATTGCCATCATGCTTAATGGTTAAACACAATATTTTCCCTTAAGGTCAGGAATAAAAGGATGTCTTATCTCACCACTTCTAGTGAACATTTTACTGAATGTTCTAGCCAGTATAGTAAGGTAAGACCAAAAAACAAATATCCAGATTGGAAAGGAAGGAATAATACTGGCTTTTGCTCAGTTGTCTTTGGTTATCTGTGTGAAATATTATAGTGCCTATGAAAAAGCTTCTACAACTAATTAAAGTTTAGCAAGGTTTCCAGACAAGATCAGTATTCAAAAATCAATTCCCTTATAAGTGGAAATTTATACAGGAATTGATATACACACACACACATGCACACACTGTATATGGATGTACAGTATATATTTCCAGACCTATATAAATGGAAATATATACTGTGTATATGGATCAAATGGCTCAGTTTTAAATTCTCAATTCTCTTTAGATTTGTCACAAAGACAGAAGTCTAGCAGGCTTTTTTTTTTTAAATTGACATGGTGATTCTAAACCTTATATGGAAATGTGAAGAGCCTAAAATTGCAAAATCAACTTTGTAAAAAAGAAAACAAATTTGAGTACTAACAGTACCTGATTTCAATAGTTATTAAAAGCTAGAGAATAAAGATAGTGGGATTTTGGTATTAAGATACAGAAGTAAATCAGTGGAACAGAGTAGAGAATATAGAAATAGACTAAACAAAAATAGTCAGTTGGTAACAAAGTAATTTAAATGGAGTAAGGGTGATTTTTTTCAATACATATAAAACAAAAAAATCAAATACAAAAATCAATCATAAATAATGTAAGAGCAAAATAAATATTTGTAGAAGAAAACAGGAAAAAAATTTGGTGACTTTGGGTTTAGCAAATATTTCTTAACTATGGCAATGGAGAGCATGTAATATTTTAAAAAATAAATTGGACTTGATCAGAATTTAAATCTTTCTCTTCAAAAGACACTTAAGAACATGAAAAGACATGCTACATAATGGGAAAATATTTGCAAAGTATATATTCAAAAAGGATTTGTATCTAGAATAAAGATACCTTACATCTCAATCATAAGAAGAAAAACCACTCAAGTTTTGAAACAGCCCAAAGCTTTGAACACACTTCACCAAAGATGGTACAGAAATGGCAAATAAGCACATGATAAGATGCGCAACATGATTAGTCATTAAGGAAATTGAAAATAAAATCTCAATGAGACACCACTGCACACCTATTAGAATGGCTACAATTAAAAAGACATACCATACATAACGAGTGTTGACAAGTACATGGAGTAACTAGGATTCTCATACAAGGCTCTTGGTAATGTAAAGCAGCATAAACATTTTTAGGAAACTGGCAGTTTCTTCAAAAGTTAAACACGCACCTTCCATTTACCAAGCCAGTCCACTCCTAGAATTGAAAGCATATGTCTACACAGAGATTTGTGTATACATGTTCGTAGCTTTGTTCATACTAGATGGAAAATGGAAGCCATCTAAATGCCCATCAGTATGTTCATAGATAAACTGTAATACATCCATACAGTGGAAGACTACGTAGCAGTAACAGTGGGTGAATCTCAAAATAATTATGGTGAATGAAAGAAGTCTTACACAAATAGATACATACACAATTTCATTTATATAAAGCTGTAGAAAATACAAACTTTTCTATAGGGAAGACATCTCAGTGTTTGCTTCAAGACAGGGACAGGGGTTTTGTAGTCAGGCAGGTGGAGGGGATTACCAAGGGTTATGAGTGAACTTCTGGATGTTGTGAATAATATTCATTTTCTTCATGCTGTTCATGATTTTATATGTACACTTTAAATGTGTGTACTTTTCATTTATAGTAATTTTTAATTTATAACTTACAGGTACACTGCAGATATTTGCTTAATTGTGTCCACCACTATATTTGGATAGGGCTACCACTTTGATGTTCAGAGTAAGAGAGTGGCTGTTTGAAATCATACATCTAAGTCATGTAATGAGTAAAATTCACAACCCCAACTTGTCTTAGCTACTTAGCGATGATGTGTGATCTCAGACCTCTCCTAAGGCAGAAGCGAAGTGATATCATGGAGGGCCTTGAGAACCAGGCTGTGATGTTGATAGTATCTTAGATCAGGGATTAGGAAATTAGGGGCCAGAGGCCTATTTTAATGATTTTAAAATTTAAAAGAAGAATAATTTATGACAGATTAAACTATATGAAATAAAAATTTCAATATCCATAGATAGTTTTATTGGAACAGCCCCAGTCATTTATTTACATATTGCTTATACTTTTGCACTACAATGGCAGATTTGAATAGTTACAACATAGACTTAACGATGTAGCCTTCAAAATCTAAACTAGTTTGTAGCAAAAGTTAGCCAGGCATAGTTTGTAACAATACTTCCAGACTGGGGATGACTTCGCCCCCAAGGGACACATCCAGAAATGTCTGGATACATTTTTAGTAGTCACAATTGAGAGGGGGGTGCTACAGACTTTCAGTGTATAGAAGCCAGGGATGCTGTTAAATGTCTTAACAGTGTCTAGGATAGGTCTCCACAACAAAGAATTAGCCAGCAAAGAAAAAAAAAAGTCATTTGTGCCAAGATCCAGGAACCCTGGTTTGGAGAAATAGTTACTGAAGGTTTTTCATCAAGACAGTCACATGTTGTTTACAGACAGAATCTAGTGAATTATGATTAGATAGGGTTATAAACAAATCATTCCATGTGGTAATCTCTTTCCCAAGATTTTCTTTTAATTCCAAGATATTTTTACTTTTGATCTGTATCCGAGTCTCAGACATATGCTCATGTAGTCAGAATCGCACATTCCTTGATTTATGATCCTACTTATAGTCTGTGTTTCTGTTGTGGTCAGGTGATGTTGTCGTTTCTTAGCATTCTACATCATTTATAATGAATGGTGCTTTATTGTATAGAACTCAGGGTTTGAATGGATCTTTAAAGTCATGTACTTTTTCAGTAATGGGGAGTTCTATATCTTCCATGTTTAGACAGCTCTGTGAGAAAACACATGATAGCCCACGAGAGATTTAAAGGTAAAAGCCATGAGGGCACAGTTACTCTCTCGAGTCTGTAGTCTTTTCTTTTTATCAGTGCTTTTTAAGGTCCTTTCTAGTTCTCCTGTGTACACATTCTAGTTATTATTTTTTTTGGAAGATATTGTTGAATAAAAATAGCACTGCCCTGTTGAAAATAGTAAAGATGTGTTTAAGTGTCATAAAATAGTATATATATATTTTTTTTTTTATTAAAAGATTTTATTTATTTATTTTCAGAGAGAGGAGAAGGGAGGGAGAAAGAGCAATGTATGGTTGCCTCTCACATGGCCCTCATTGGGGACCTGGCTCGCAACCCAGGCATGTGCCCCGACTGGGAATCGAACCGGGACTCTCTGGTTCCCAGCCCGCGCTCAATCCACTGAGCTACACCAGCCGGGCTATATTTTTAAAAATTCAAAATGATACACTTATGTATAAAGTATAAGACATAGTTTCGTGCAAGGGTTGGCACACTTTTTCTTCAAGGTTCAGAGAGTAAATATTCTGGCTTTCCCGGCTGACACTCTGTCAGAACTACTCAGCTTTGCTGTTATTGTAGCCCAAAAGTGGCCATGGAAGATAGGTAGATAGATGGGCATGACTGTGTTCTAATGGCACTTCATTTAAAAAATAAAGTAAAACAGGATTTGGCCTGGGGCCATAGCTTCCTAACCCCTCTTTCAGTTTACCTCCCATGAGCCCTTCTAAACATACCTGAATATACACAGAGTCGTTTGATCTGGGTTATGCTGCATCCTATTTTCTTTGTACTCAGTAATAAATTTTGGACATATGGATATGCACAGGATGTGGCAAAAGTAGATTTACACTTGTGAGTATGCAAAACAGTTTATTCTTGTATTACTATTTATTAATTATTGTATTATTTTCCACACAAACAGCTGTGAACCTATTTTTGCTCCACCCTGTATGTCAGTGTATATAAATCCATCAGGTCTGTACACTTTATTTTCATTTTATAAGTTATTTAACAGATAATTTGATATATATTTAATTTTTCCAATATTTTGCTGTTCTGAACATTCTTGTACATATGTCTTCTGAAAGTATTTTTGTGTCTTAATTTTAATTTACAAATAAGGTAATAATAGAGTATTGTTTTTAAACTATATTATCTTTGGTTTTATTTTTGGATGTAGTTTAATATTTATAAATCATTTTGCTCATATTTAATACCATATTTTGAGGCTATATGTTAGGTATATGAAAATTCATAATTGTTATGTTTTTCTGGTGCTTCTTTCATTAGGTTCTTTGTGTTTCTCTAGTAGTACTTTTTGTCATAAGATCTACTTTGTCTAATAATGGAGCTGTTTTTGTTTTGGTTAATGTCTACTTAATATATGTTTTGTATTATTTTCAACTTTCCTATAGTCTTGTATTTTCAATATACTTTCTTTTTTTTAAGATTTTATTTACTTATTTTTAGAGAGACACAAAGGGAGAGAGAAATAGAAGGAAAGAAACAGCTATTGGTTGCCTCTACACGCCCCCAACCCGGGACCCGACCCACAACCCAGGCATGTGCCCTGACCGGGAGTTGAGCCACACTGGCCAGGGCTCAATATACTTTCTATCAGCACATCATTTTTAATGCAGTCTAACAACTTTGGTCTTTAAATTGGAACATTTAGTCTATTGTTATTTAATGTAATAGTTAATACATTTCGGTTTAGATCTTTTTTTCTGACTATTTGCTTTCTTTTATCCTGCCTGTGGTTTTTTTTTTCTATTCTTGCTTTTTTTTTAATGACTTAGTTTTTATTATCACATTAGCAATTAAACACTTACCATTCTGTTCTTTGTACAGGTTACCACACACATCCTTGACTTTCAAAATCTAATACAAATTAGTACCTTTACCTTTTCCTGTGCAGTGCAAGGACCAGGACACCTTTAGCTTCATCCTAGCATATATGCTGCTTTTGTCCTATATTTTACTTCTTTACATATGTTAAACCCACAAAAGGTGATGATGATGATGATGACTATTATTATTATTATTGTGATATACTCAAAGTTCATGTACATCAGGCTCTCTCAGCCTCAGCACTGTTAACATTCGGGTTGGATAACTTATCTTCTGTTGGATGGCTGGCCTTTCTACACTTAGTAGCATCCCTGGCCTCAAGCCAGGAGATGCTCCGTCAGTTATGACGACGAAAAATGTCTCCAGACATTACCAGTGCGTCCTAGGGTACGGATGGAATCATCCTGCCCCCAGATAAGAACCGCTAATTTAGATTTACCTAAACACTCATCCTTCTTGTTTCTCTTTATTTCTTCTTGCGTCTTCAGGCTTCTATTAGGATAATCTTATTTCTGATTTGACGAACACCTTTAATTCTTTTGGTGTAGAATGACTGATGACTAGTTCTCTTTTTGGTTATCTGAAAATATATTTTATGTCTATTCTGAAAGGCTATATTCTTTAGATATGAAATTCTAGATTGATTGTTTTTGTGTAGCATTTTGAAGATTTCATTTCAATGTCTTCTTGTTTCTGTCATTTCTATTAAGTAGTCATCTGTAAACTAATTTCTCTATTAAAAATAACTTTTTTTCCTGCCTGCTTTGAAGATGTTCTCTTTGGTTTTGGCTTTCATCTATTTTACTCTAATGTACTTATGATTTTCTTAGTTTTATCCTCTTTGAGATTTGTAGCCCTTTTGAAACTATAGCCTCAGTCAGATTCATCAAATTTGGAAACTTCTAAGCCCTTATCTCTTCAAAGAATACTTTCTTGCTTCTCACTTCTTTTTCTTTTTAGAATTACAATTGTATCTATGCTAGTCTTATTGTGTGTTTTTTTGTTTAACTTATGAAGTGATCCCTCTAATATCTTATACCCATCTGACACTGTATATAGTTATTATAATGCTACTAATTCTCTATGCTATACTTTACATCCCTATGACTGTTTCTT